>CM055831.1:35522066-35584903 GCA_029582265.1 Zoroaster sp. YZ-2022
AAATTGCAATTATTTGACAATGTGTGTAAATTAAAGAAATGTTCTCGCATGAAGCTTCATCAAAAGAGAAAGGTGTTTAAGAAATTGCCAGGAATCAATATGCTCACTACTTATAATTCCATGTGATGGTGAGAGATGTCTAGTGAGAGGAGCCTCCAAGGGAGCAATACCTACTGGTACATGTATTGTGTCATGAATATTGTGCATTTTTCCTGAGAAATAATTGTCTATGTAAGTTTTGTGTCTGAGAAGGTACCAAGTTAAGGAAAAGATATAAGCAATCACTAGGCTACCTATTTGGTGATGCACAAACTGAAGATTTTTGAGAAAACAAAATTACAAAATATGTGGCATTATTTCTGCTAAAATTGCCACCAACCTTAACTGAATTTTCCTATCCTTATTTATATTCTAAATACATTTTGGTGACATCTGTTCATGTGCGATGGTTGTTTACTGTCCCAGTATGTTCATGTGAGCTAACTAACGTTAGCCATGTTGTGTTAGTTAAACAGGCACAATGCAACGAACAGATAAGACATGGCTTAAAAATGTTTTTCTTTATTGTAAAACACGAAGATAAATACAAAATACTGTAAAAGTAACTTAAGTAACCTGTCAAAAAGTAACCTATCAAAAGATACTTACTCTTTATGACCGTGTTGGCGATCCACAGGCAACACATATGGAACAGGCTGGCGTCGATCTCGATTGTACGCGCAGCTCCATTGTAACCAAATATCGTGGCCAGTACACGATGTTGGTTACAACAGATCTACATCTTCACCAATCGAATCATTACTAATGCTGTATAGTAGCGCCTCGTGTATTGCGCCGCGACGCAAAACGATCTTTAATTTATTCATGCAACGTTTAATTTATTCATGCAACGTATATGAAACGTTTTAAATATTTTGCTTTTGGCGTAATTCGACACCTGTTGACGTAATCATGACGTCCTGAAAACGGTTTCGTCAGCTTGTTATGTTCTGTTCATGTGTTGCAAGTTTGAAGGCTGTAAATAACACAAAGGATGCCTTTGGTGCCGGACGGTCGCCACTGAGATTAAGATAAAAAAATGCTGCAGTACCAAGCAATAGGTGTTCGCGCTGCGCTTTCGAGTTTCTAATAATAATGTATTGAACTTATATAGCGCACGTATCCACCAACTGAATTAACTGCTCAAGGCGCATTCTTTTGTGGCATTACACAACACACGGGACCCTAAACTTACGTCCCATCCGAAGGAAGAAGCAATTATGGTTAATTGCCTTGCTCAAGGACACAAGTGTCAGGACCGGGGCTCCGAACTCACACCTGCTGCTGCTGGCAACACCAGAACTTGAGGTTCGGTGCGCTGGAGACCGCTCATGCGAAAGAATTTTGAAGGATTAAAAAAATATTCAGATAATAATAAGAAACTGTATAACTGTCTCGATATTTAAAACGCGCGCTTGATTCTGATTGACAGCTGCGCTGACAATCGGAAGACTGCACATGCTAAGTGAAAGCTGAAGGGGTAAAACAGTGAATGACGCATTTTATTGTTGATTTTTATTGATTTGTTGTAATGGTGTAATCCTTAACAGTTTTTTCGTTCAATGTCTCAAGTGAGGGCCCCATAACATCCTTATCCCCAACAATGGTAAACAAACATTTAAATAATATGTTGCCGCCTAATCGGCCCAAACACGTGCGATATAAGGGTGATTCTCGATAGAGAACAATCAGAACACGATGATTCGTTTCTCCATGCTAAAATCTTTACTGATTTATTCTCATTGTCACATGTTATCATCATCTTGAATCACATCCCAATGAGACGAGAGCATTATTTCTGCTGTTTGGCTAGCTCATGTCCTAAGATAACCATTTTCCATTTGTGTTCACTTTGGAGAGTTACTTATAATCAAGACAGCCAGGCTAGGCACGATATGATCCTGCTCCCTCCTACAGGTTAACAAATTAATACATTGATAATTCGTTCGCACACTTAATTATGTATTGTAGTTAGCAAGTTAATGTGTTATGGGTCCTTTATACATATTAATGAGGAATAAAAGCATAGGTGGAATAGACGGGTGGGGTGTCGCCTGCCCTGACCATTACCTAATGTCCTCGTTTTGTGTTTGTCCCTTGGCAGCATTGTGCCCTCGTTTGATACCTGGTTCCGGCTTTTCAATAAAGTTGGCTCAATTACTGTATGGGATGATACCAGTGCCGTCTTATCGCATGGGCACACTGAACTAACAGGGGACACAATTTTAGAACCCCGAATTCCAATTTGAAAAATAAAAATTAATTAATTAAGGTTCATATTGATAAATAACATGACAGTGGTGTTGACAATATTGAAATCAGGGGCCTTCTTGTATGCAAAATGAATGTTGGATCTGGACCGTACAGCAAATTTCCCGGTTAAACTTAATTTTAATGTGTTGGGGCGTGGGGAGGTTGGGGAGACTCAGGCATTGCTTTGCTGTGTGGGGTGGGGGGGCAAATATTCTTAAGGCAGCCCTGGATGATACCCTATGTCAATATTTCTACCCTGAGACCTCGATCATGACATGAATTACTTTATGCACTGTTTACTTATAGGAAAATGGGTCCCTCCGCCAAACCTGTATAGCTGCCCTATGAACAGGTGTTAGCAGTTGAGCAGCTAGAGGTCTACGATGCGAAAATTGCTCGGTAACAGTGAGACTACATTTAGATTACCAGTAAATAGCACTGCCATGTCTTACGACCCGTTTGTTTTAATTAAAACTGAGGAAACCAGGTAGAATTAGTCATTCCCAAAGTACTTTATTATGTGAATAAAGATATAGGCCTTCATAAAACAACTAAACGCTGGAACAACATTGATCATGTTGGTTAAACTTAGTTTCTACGAGTATGCCTTCTCCTTGAATGAATAAAGACATTCAACAATAACAGACATGTGGAAGTTTCAGCTTTGTGTTGTTAACGAGAACAAAGTTAAATGCAGTTTGATTTTTAAATCGGCAAACAAAAATTTTCTAACGATGGACTCAATATATGCTGCTGAGAGTCGAGGAATAATAAAATTGTGGAAATATTTTGACTAATTTGAGCAAAATAGTAGGAGGCTATTTCCAGACAGAAACATGTGGAGTTATATAGGTCCTGTAACATGTTTGGATAATGTTACATTGTTAGTTATTTGTGGATAATGTTTTCCAAGATGTGTTATTAGTCTTTCTAAAAAATGTTTCCTTTCAATAAGATTTTGTTGAAGATCAACACAAGATATACTGAACGTTTAAGCTGTACATCGTTGTTTTTTTTACTTTAAAACACTTTGGTAACTCCAAAATCCATAATCGAGAGAAATATGATTGAATACCTTCAAGTGATTTAAAAGCTAGTGACCAATCATTATACAAATATTGGAGTGTCTAATACGCCACCAATTAAAGCTTCTAATTTACCTCGGTCGTCTGTCGGTAAAAGGGTGTATCTCGATAATGAAAACATTTTTTGAATTTTTTCTCTCAAGGAAATATGTGAGGGCGCTCAATTATTCAAGGTTCAATTCCAAATGATTTATCGTTTAGAAAGTGATAACATGTTAACGCTTTATCTTTGTTAGGTTTTCCAAGTAACGAACTTCAGTTTGTCAGTAAGAAACTTTAGCAACGGCGTATGTCCTAAATATACCTTTATTTAATTTAACGTGATACAAGTCTAAATACTCTCTATATTATTTACATATGTTTGCCATTAAATTAACGTTGGTCTTTTTCTTTTGTTGAGCCTACCAAATATTGGCGTGTCCCGATAGACCCTTATGAGCAACTTATAGTGCGAACAGAAAAACACTTTCAGAATAACTATCTACCATTTGCATTCGTTTTGCCAGGAAGAAACGTAGCCAGGTTCTCTTTTATTAAATTGCAGAAAGATTGTAAATCTAATACACCATTTCTACAGAAAAAGAACACCGCTGTATTAAACATGGTATATAAAGCTATCTCTGACTTACGATCTTTTTACCCTAAAGTTGCACTACCTCACCTTTAATTAAACCAAATTGTCATGTTAATTGTATATGTCAGTTTGAAATCCTTTTGTATTTTGTTAAGCTTAATCTTTTTAAATCAAAAAGTGTTTGTGATGATAAGTGCAATAAAAGTATTTTGACATATATCCTTCTGCCAGAAAAACTACGTAAAAAGATGAAGGCGTAAATAAAGATACTAACCTTTTGCCAAAACACCCAAAATGATAAAAGAATTGTACAGTAACTTAAGATACAGACCTTTACATGAGGAGAAACAATTAAGGAAGCGGTTGCACTAGCTCAACTTATGCCATTTACCAAACAATAACGATCATTAGAATCAATGAGGTGATTACTGGCGGATAGACGTAACTTTTTTTAAATGATAAATACTGAATACTTGCCTCAAATCTCCAAGATTAACTACATGGAACAAAGAAAACTATAATGTGTCTTTCGTTCTGAAATTACTCACTACTTGAGATCATGACAGAAAAGTCATGAGAGATTGAGCCATTTTGAACTCAGTTTTCTCAAATTGTGATTTTTTTTTAGATAATACCCTTTTGCCAACACAGGGCCGACCTCTTCCCAAATATTATACCACTCCAGATGTTTATATAAAACAACCTTACTGTGGACTTACCAAATAGTATATTTTGTGTTGATACCACTCAAACGTGCTTGGGCAAGAGGTTGGATCCGAGGTTGATATAAATTACAATTTTTCCTTTAGAATATTATTGGACGTCCAAAGGATATGTGTTACAATTAATTTTTATAATGAAATAACCACTAGAATCACTTGCCTTTCCGAAGGGAAAATAGTCAGAACTAATCCTTGTCCAAACGGTTTACTTGTAGCAGACTTTTTACAAAATTGCTTTTAACAAATAGATTAGAAAATGATCCGTAATATATTTTTATATTTTCCAGCAGTGAAGTGAAAAAATAACATAGTAAGATGCCGCTGATATCTCTGCGTCAGTTGGATGAAGACAAGGAAGACAACAAGGGTTGTCTACGACCATTCTCAGGCAAGACCAATAACCAGGAAAGAACAAAATCAAGAGAAAGAGCAGACAGGCAGCTTTCGTAATGCTTAACTCTGCTTTGGACGCAGAGGAAACAACCGCCTGTGGACTTCAGTTGTCATGCCAAGAAAACAACGCGTCAGATTCATATTGAACCAAGAACAATGTCAAGCACAATCAGAAAAGGGTAAACTATTTCTATTAATAGTCTGTTGCTTTTATGAAACCTATTTATAGTGTTTTTGTAATCCGAACATGATATTTGCACATATGGATTTGCAGCTTTTGCATGTTGAAATTCGATATAAGTAAAGACTGTTTGTAGAACAAATTCTCTTTTGAGTAGCAGTTAATTAAAAACAAACTGGTGGTTACAACTCGACGTTTCGATCAGTATGCTCTGACACGTCTTCATAGGAATGCCGAATACTGGGGAGACTTACTGTTGCTTAAGTAATGAACTTGCTGTGGATTTTGGGCTATTACTGGACGCTTCGGAGAAGTTGATGCTGGGTTGTTTCATGCAGCCAGAAAGCTGATGGAACTGGGATCGCTTGGAGTGAGGAAGAAGAGTGTGTGTCACCGGAACTGAAATAGTTGGTAATGAGGCGCATGGGAAGGGAGGGTGGATGACTTGGGACGTACGAGATCCCTCAGTCTGGGGTGGGAATGATGTCATTGAATATAGAAGGTCCTCCCAGTCCCTAATATGGGTTGCCAAATGTCACACTGAGGTAGTAGCCGATGTTTTGGAGTACAGTGTTATGCTTGAAGATCTCGATGGCCTCTGAAGATCGTCTGGGATGCCACTCTGTTGATATGTGTAATGAGTTGAGCTGCCTGCCAGTCATTTGGTGGTCCTTGATGTGGTAGTGCTTCACAATGGCTGCACCTGTCAAACATTTTACTCTCATCCGTCCAATGTGCTCAGTGTTCCTTCAGCCTCGTTCTACACTTTCACATGTGACCATGTATACTCCCGCTCTGTTGCTGGGATCTGGTTTATCCTTGTGCGTGTGATGAAGTCCTTTGAAGCTTGGTTTGGGGCGGGGAGGTAGACTTTGATGTCTGCATTTAGAAGTAGGCAGAGGGGTAGAATGTTTGACTTTGGAGTGAAAGAGGATAACTTGCGGTGGGGTTTTGGGAGAAAGTTTCGATGTGTCGATCTTGCTGGGTTTGTAGCCGTTGCGCTTTGGAGGGTAGTCTTGATGTGCAGTAGTTCCTTTGTCTAGACTGTCCGGGTCGCACATGTTTACAGGTGCATTGTACGAGAATTGGTTGACCGACGCTTTGATGCTTGGTTATGAAAATTGCGGTGGTTGAGGTAGCAGATTGGTATGGGTATCTAAGTCTATCTCTGGGTTGTAAATTGAGATTCCTGATGATCTCAAGAGGTTAGAGTTGGACACAAGGTGAAGGTGAGACCTCACCAAGCAGCGGCGGCACCAAATCTGTTAAACTGGGGGGGGGCAAGGGTGACAGGGGGCAAGTTAAATTTATGGGGCAAACATTAATCTTTAATGTAATTTTGTACTGCTGAAAAAGCATCATGGCTTACCACAAAAAGCATTGAGCTTGGCAAATCTATCGCTTACTGGGGAGGGTCATCGCGATCTTTTATCACTTTATAAATTCGGTGAAAAGCCATATATAGAGGCTTCAGTGTGTTCTTGGCGAAATTCTCCACTGAATGGAACTTAGCCCTCTGAACGTTCATTCATTCGGGTTTGCCCTTTGTCTTAGCTCCATCTTTCATGTCTTCTCAAGATTAAGCTTATAATGGGTTAAGCTAGAGGTCTAATGGTTTCTTTTGCAAAACTTTTCTAATATCCATTATAACAAACTTTTTGGCCAACTTTATGTTTATATTAATTATAAGCGCAACAACTAACTGTTAGTAAGGCATGTATACAGCACTCAAGTCATTCCACGTGAACATCATATATGTTGTGATGCACTGTATAGGCCTCACACCACCCAGAAATAAATAGTTTGTACTGTGTGAATTCGACGTGTTAAAGTGCAAACTGCGTGTTATACAATGATGGCTTGCGGTTTTGGCAGACAATGCATTTTTATTTAGCAAGTTTGTAAAGATAAATAAATCCACATTTTATCAACATTGCCGGCGATGGAAAGTGTATTTTTTTTATTTATTTTTTTATTTTAATTTTTTTATTTTTTTATTGAAGGGGGACTTAATGACATGGATGAAATTGAGGTTAATATTTACAGCAGGAACATAACTGCATTAATGTGGGTGCAAAGGGTTTGGGGTTAAATTCTAATTTCGGCCATCGGGAAAAAATTGGGGAATTGAAGGAGGGCAAAGGAGACGAAAACGTAACTGGGGAATTTTCCTCCCTTCCCTTACAGCGCCGCCACTGCAAACCAAGGGTCGGAGGCTCCTTGACTACGTATCCGGGCCTGGTGTTGCAGGTGGGTGATGGTTTTGGACAATGGCTTGTGGATCGGCGTATTTATGTGATCTTCAGTGTGTAGAATTAAAAAGTTGAGGGCTCCCAGCACGACGGAGTATGCTGATTGCACTGACAACTCTCTTCTCGATGGATGGGTTATGGGGTTTCTTCTTCAGCAGCGTCTCCCAGAGTCCCGATGTAAACAGCTATTACACAAGGTCTAAAGAGTATTCGTTTGTATTTTAAGCTATCAACAACAAATATGTTGCCCAGACCTGTGAACCAATCAGATCAGACAAGTTCAGTTTGATTTTTAAAAATAGTATTTCGTTTCTACTCAGATTTGTATAAAACAAACCCCAGTACACGGCTATTAACTCATGATATTTAGTCTCTCAATTACTGAGCTCACAGTGATTGAAAAAAAATCAACACAATGATGGCATTCTTAAGTCATTGAAAATTCAGCTGCACATGATTTCTCTTTCAAATATATATTTGGACAACAATACGGCAATCACCTTCGAAACTTACCAGTTTGGTAATAATTCATTACAGGAAGAGGCTCTGGTCACGTATACCTGAGGAAAGTTCAAAGACAGCTTCAGTTCTTTGTCCAGACGCCTCAACACATCAAAGTCACTTTGATTCACACTGATCCCAAAACTAACAATCTTTGGGTTTTGAAACAGTTGATATGCAAACGGTCAGTTGGCGTTGAGCCCGGAAAAACAACACCTTCCACACCAGGAGAAAGAGATTCAGGTAGGTCATGCTAGTATTCAGTCTCAATGATACTCTTATAAACTTCAGATTTCTTTGATTGTTATAATTATATTGTGAGGGCTTGCCACGTTGGGAAGACAATGTATTTTGAACAAGTGTGTTGATTGAATTGACCCTTATTGTGACACTTCCCTGTTTCAGACACTGAAAAGCGCATCCGACAGGACATTTACACATTGTACAAACATTGAATTGTATCCTTTGTGATCCCATATTCTTAGAGCTGTAGTTTCGCAATAAAGATTTAATAACAAAAAGATGTTTAATCTTAGTGGATTTTCTTAAAGGTTTTTGCAATGAGGATCCATAACCTGGCTCCCTCCTATATTTAAAAATAGTTTTTTGTTAAAAAGAGGTTAATTTCAGGAGTTAATGGAGGTGTGAATGAGAGTTTCCGAGGTGGAATAGGCGTGGATCTCATTATTCCGCCTGAAATTGCATTAATAAAAGTGGGTAATGTATTTGAAAACAGACTGATACATGAGGGACCCAAGTTGATGATGATAATATATCTTAATCTTCAAAGTCCCATGTTTTTTAAACAACAGAGATGATCAGCATGGGCATAAAAGTCAACAGAGAAATAAAGTAACTTATGAAGATTACTGATAGAACAGTTACCCAACAAAATAATTATAGTTTAGGTATGATAAAATTAGTGTGATTACAAGAGAAGATCGAGAACCGATGAGGAAACATTGTTTAATTCTGTTAATCAACCCCAATTTTTTCTAAAGACGATATGTTATTTACAAAATTTCAATATGATTTCTCCATAAGTTTATAGTAGATAAACAATCCAATAATTTTTTTAAACAATCCAGTTTTTGACCAATGACTGTATCATTAACCACATAACATCACAAAGGTGGAGTTCATGTAGCAGAATTACTAAATACCGTATAATTAGTTGTTGTGATGTTGAGTGATAGTTTATTAACTCTAAACCAACTGGAAGTAGCAAGCTCAATATTGCTCGTGTCAGTGTTATTCAAGCTGTGATGAGAAAAAATAGGTGTGAATCATCAGCAAACAATAAAAATAATAATAATAATAATAATAATATTTTTTTACGCGCACATATCCACCCTGCTGATGCTTTTGTAAAGTCATTAATATAAATAATAAAGAGTAATGGACCCAAGACTGACCATTATGGAACACCACAGCTTAGAGATTAAAAAAAATTGAATTAAACCCAGCAATGGACACACATATTGGCTTCTATTAGAAAGATAACTTTAAACCACCTTCTAGAGATACTCTCTATCGAAAATGCCATAATGGGATAATTTATACAATAATATGTCATGGTCAATTGTATCAAAAGGTTTTTGAAAGATCAAGGGAACATACCCAGAGTGTGTTCAAAACCATCAAAAAAATTAAAACTGTATGGGTCTATTGCTAAAATCCATATTGAGAGTCAATTAAAATATTAAATTTATTTATGAATTGTTAATAATTATATGTACATATTTTTCAAAGATTTTAGAGAGAAACAAAGCAAACACAGATGGTTCTACAATTATTAAGACAACACGGTAATATCACTTTTAAAATACTGGAATAAATTTATGCTATTTTTGAGTGATTGGTGTGTGGAACAATACCTGTTGTGAATGAAAGATTGATAATTATTATGCATGTGTGGTTTATAGATTAGTGCTTTTGACAACAGAAACATTAATGCGGTCAGAAACAGAACTTTTGTTTTGTAAATTGATGACACCAATGTCATATACCCCATATTCATCAACTGGAGTAAAACATTAAGGCCAATTGGGATTGGATGAGTATAAGACAATCAATGAAAGAAGCCCAAATGGGGGATATTTTAAGATTGTGGCCGATATCAACAAAGTAATTATTGAAGCAATTAGCGATTAGATTAGTTATTAATTAAATTCCCATCATGCATGATGTTATGGATAGTATTTGATGATGAAGTTTATTGTTCATGTACATGAATTAATTACCTTCCATGTGTTACGGATGTTGTTCTTTTCGTGTTTCAAACTGGCGTGTATAGCATATTTTTTTGGCATGTGCGTAAGAGGTTTGGGATAAATATTTTTATATCTGGTGTACTTTATTCTATTGGGATTAGTGGGATGGGCTAGATATCATTGACGGCACAGTTGGTTTTTCTTATTGATGGATTTAGAAGATAGATTTGTTAGATTTGTTACCCATGGAAATAGTTTCATTAGATTTCGATTTGACGGTTTAGGGTTTATATATGGGTGAGAGTGAGTGTTTTGTCATATATATTATATTAGTAAATTATCAGCATGAAATAATTAAAATGCCAGATTAGGATTACCACAACTAAAGACTCCTAGACCAATCATTAGAGTAAAGGGTCATCCCTTGAATTTGTGAAGATTTATATTAGTAAGATTACGGATAGGGGTATGAATGGAATCATTGAGAGGATGATGCCTCAGATTTAATGACTGCATATTCATGAATATGGGTATGCGTGATCAGAGAAATGTCGATTAAAGTAAAACCCCATTTAGGAGAAGGTAACATTTGTAAAAATAGTATCAATAATAATTCGTAACCGATGCATTTGTGATTCTTGTAGGTTTGTCAGGAGAAACCCGCTCCTAATACTGAGGTATACCAGTCCATGAGGGTTTTCGAGCTGGAATTTTGGTACTGGTAGTATTAACAATTCATATTGAAATGGTCGCCAATAACCTAGAATATAAAAAGCTTTGATTAACACGGGTCATACCTGAGAATGTTTTTGAAAAGTGAGCGATAGAACCACAGACTTGCTTGCCGAATGTGGTTTTTGTACATAACACTGCCGCAAATAATGTCCACTGGATTTAGGGACAAAATTTCAACAAACAAGAATTCAAGAGAATCTTCCGAATAAGCAAGTTAGTTCCCTCCTCAATTTTTAAGAAGTTCAACTTCACACACCACCTTCAGTTTTACCATGAGTATATATAACCTGGAAGGAATAATAATCATAGGGATCAGTTTTAGCCAAGTTTCAGAAAGGGTGCAATAACAGAAAAATGACCGATAGAATATTTAAAATAAAAAAAATAGTTGATCAAAATGTTTCTGCAGACTTCTAATATTTAGTGGAGTAAAACAAACCTTCAGTATTGCTAGTTATGGAAACTTGCTCCTTGAATGGTATTGTGAATTATTGATTGTATCAAAGTGATTATTTGGATCAAAGTAACAAATTCAATCACAAAATCACTGGGAACAGGTTTGTTATTAGCCGTCGTGTCTGCTATTCATTGTCATAAAGTATGGCAAGTAAACACAGTAAACTAGGTACCAATGTTGCAAACCTGGAATACATGTAACATAAGACAAATATTAAGACAATACATATTCAAAGAAATATATACCAAATACGAATACGAACTAAGTAAGGAAAAGGACTTGTTCACTAACGTGAACTTCTAATTAATTGTGTGTAAAACAAGCCGGTAGTATACCCACCATATATAGAATAGAGCGAAGTTTAGTCCAGATCTTGTGCTGTACTGGAACTTAAAGCAACAGCATTCGGTGATGAGGGTGAGGGATGGAACCTCTTTCTATCAATATACCCAGCTTTCCGTTGCAGAACACAACCCGTTGACATTTATCATAGGCTAAGCGAGTATGTTTTCCCTGAGGACGATCAGTATATACTGATCAAAAAAGTCGAGTTATGTAACTCCAGTTCGTTTCAGAACCAATCTACTACGGTGTCAATTGAGAGATTTCCATGGTGTTCACCGTCAATTAGGGATTACTTATCCTCTTCACCATGCAAAGCTACAAGTTTTAATAATCAAAATTAGCATTCGATATAGCACAAGAATATTTTGTTTTAAATGTATTATTTTAAACAAATTCTTGATTGTTGGAAAGATTTTTGAATTGTATTATATGGAAACCATTTACTTCAATTTTACGTGGGAATAGAAAATTTGACCGACTCATAGGTAAATATAATTGGATTCACACGAACTGTTTAAATTCTTTTCAATATTTTGAAATTAATGTTGTATTTTTTTTTAACCAGCTGTAGACTTACTGATCGCTAGAGGATCATGCGGTATTGAGAAAGGATGAAAATATTGAGAAGCACGCCTTGTACAAGGCTTATTGGGTGGTGGCGCAAAACACGTGAGTGCTCAATGGAAATTATTTTCCATTTACCGCATGCACTGCGTCAATAGAAAAAATATTTGAAAATAGTATATTAATTGAAATTTATTTTTGTAAATATTATTCGATTATCCCTCGATATTACTGCAAATTATGTACTTTAAACAGCTTCTTTTCAACAATATTTTGTAGTACAACGGCATACCATTTTTCATAATAGTTGAAAAGAGTTGTTACATGAAAGAAATATTGAACCACGAATGCGCACTTGTGGTAAAATGCATTCACACTTTACAAAGATGGAATATTACTTCAACACAACCCTTAATTGATTGGTCAACAAGTTTTTTTTTATCGGTCTACGCGCACGTGATGGTACAGAATTTAATTTTTGCGATTTCATTATTAAAGGAGAGTACATCATGTACAATAATTACTCAGAGATGTTTAATACGGTCACTATATTTCTTGCACTGGCACAGATAACTCATTGCACGGGCATTTTATTGTTATCTATGGTATAATATCGGTACTCTGATTTGTGGAAAAGAGTGACTGGTTTGTGAAGGATCACTGAACAGATTCCCGGATTCAAGTCCAGCCAATCATTATGTAATGGCACTGTTGCTGTGACTTCAGCCAGAATTACTTTTTAAATCATTTTGAATTATCATTTTAATTGCTTATACATTGAATCAACGCTCCAAGGTAAACAATGTATGCTCCATACGCGCTATTGTTCTATTGACAACAATCGCTCCGTGATTCATTTTAATTTTTAAATTTATTTTTGTTCTAGTGGTGACGTCCCACCTAGATTCATAACGGGGAAACATATAATTATAATCTCATTTTTAAAACAGAATCAACTGCGCAGGGACTGATTGCATCAGACGAGAACTTTCCTGCGAGAGGTAGCTCTGAAAAATCAAGAAAGACTGGAAGCGACTAGCAACAACATGTTGGGTTTGCCGTAAATCAACAGAGATTAAGCACTTTGTGAAATCAACAGTCGGAACAACTCTAGAGGAACAGGGCTTGTCAGATGTTAGATTACTTGGTGGTAATGCAAGCCCAACAAAAGATGAAGCAGGAGAATGGTCAAGAGGATGTACTGACCTCGATTTATTGGGTTTCTGATTTAGCATCAAAAGATAGCTCAGGTATTGGTTGGATGAACTTTATTCGTCTACATCTTCTTATCTCATATTTGCAGAATAAATGCTCATATACTTGGTGGGAATCTCAATTATGATTAAGAGGATTTTGCATTCCTTTAAAAAGAAAACAATTAACAGTGATTCTCCTACTTTTGACACAGCCTCTTAAGCGTGTAATATCCACATCAGAGTCCAGTGAAGACAAACGTAATAAGAAAAGTGTATACTTTACATAATGTTGATGTGCACTGGTAAGGGAGATATCCAGTCATGATGCGACGTTTCATGTAATAAATATAAATATTTCTATTCCTCTCCTAGACACACCTGGTGATGGCATTTATGATTACACTGTTCACATAGAGCTTACCCTCACGTTTTTCTCTATTATCGCTTTTTAGAAAGAGATGTCAAAACCATGTATCCTTATTGCTATGATCACCCCTCCAGATTATAAGCGTCCAGTCATGGGGTCTCACCAATCAGAATACCTTAACTATCTGGGGACAAAATTTTCTATATTATTCTATCTCATTTAGCTTTGGAGAAGTTCCCACAGTCAAACCAGAAAATGCGGACCAGCCAACGGGAGACCAAGCGATTCTCATAAAAGCAAAACAACAGCGTGGTATGTTTGTACGCTTCCATGTCACGATATTGGGATTAATGAGGAAATGTTTATAACATGATTACAAATTTTTACTAACAATTATAATGTTGATGTGAAGTGGTGATGATACCAAACTTTCCTGAGAAATAACCACATGTTTGAGATGCTGTCATTTATGAGAAAACGTGGGAAATGTAAATCATGTCCAGGATCAATTTCACATTAAAGTTGAAAGCAACAATCTGACAATAATTTAAGCAAACATTTTTAAGGATGATTTCTGTACATATCTCTATGATTCTTATGGGATGCATTGACAAACTTATTTTACTGATTGTCTAGGGAAATCCTCTTATGGAAAGGGTAAACATTGGTATGTGGAAACGTACATGTTCACTGTGTTCAACCGCACCGGTTTAAAATATCACAACAACATGGGCGGATCCAGAACATTTTTTAGGGGGGGGGGGGCTGAGAATCAAAAACAATTATTTTTCAGTACTACAAAGGGTGCCGCCACTTCCCTATGCGCAACGGTTAGTACAGTACTAAGTTTATCCTGCACACCAGGAATGGGAATGCGATTCTCCCCCTCCCTCCCCTTTCTCTCTTTTTTCTCATTTATTATTTTGATGATTTGGGGCTACAGCCCCCCGCCCTCCCCGATCACGCTAATGAACAATAATAACATGTGATCAAAGTTTCATCATCAATAGATGCCTCTATGTTTTGATGGGAATCAATAAAAATAAGTTTAAAACACAAGGAAGAGCACTTCAGACGGAAATAATTTTCTCATGATAATTTTACACCAAAGTAGGTCCTAAGGTTTTTGTAAACAACTCGTATTTTGATAATCAAAAATAATAAACAATTTGGTTATTAATTGCCATCTTTTTTGCCGAATGTTTTCTTTAAAATGTGTCCTGACTTCTTATGTAATGGGTTTGCTGAAATTAAAGATTGGTTTATTAACATAATTCATATACGCTTCTAACATAAAAGGCATATATTCGTAGGGTAGGCAATTTTTTTATAAACCCTTACCAATTATGTAAATTGTCTTTAATTACTGACAGCTTTCATCAATAGTTGATTAAAAACGATTGTTAATGTGGGAAAAGTGCTGCAATTTACATTATAATTATAGTTTTTTTTGGGGGTGTTTAGTTGTAATCATTTGTCCCATTTGTCCCTGTTACTATTGTCCCACGACAATAATCGCTCACTGAACTACTGCTTTTGTTGTTTCCTGTTGGTGTGGTTCCGCTCTAGATTTATAAGGCACCTTTCCTCAAAAACTATTCCGGCATAACTTGCGGGAGATTTCCTGCAGTTGATTTTTTCAACGTGCAAAGTACCCCCAAGCAGTCAAAAATATATGTGCGGATGAAATTATAAAATATATTGCGGGTAAATGTGTGCTTTGTATCGGGGAAAATTATTTAAGAAAAGAATCCAATTCGCAATCGTTTTCCACAGAGGTATACCCTTTGCGGAAAAAACTTTCCTGCAACTTATCCCAGAATAGTTTTGAGAAGGTGCGTAACAGAAACGACAAAACTATTATGTGATTCAACCCAGGGTTTGGTGTATTAGAAGAGACTTTTCCTGCGGAATGTAGCTCCAAAATCAAGAAAGACTGGAAACGATTAGGCAACCAAATTAGGGTTCAAGCCAGCAGAGATTCACGGATTTGAAATTATCAGTCCGAACAACCTGGAGGAACAGGTTTGTCAGATGTTAGTTACTTGGTGGAGAAGGCAACCCAACAAAGAAGAAGCAGGAGAATGGTTAAGAGGTGTATTGACTGATTTTGGCTGTCTCGATTTTAGCAATCAAAGATACCAGGTATTGGGTTGATGTGCTTTGTCTTACATCTCTTAGGCCCCCCAAAATAGTATCCGGTTTCTGGTCATCGATCGCGCTTTTTTGGGCCATCTTTTTTGGGCCCAACAGGGAAATACGTGATACATTGTATGAACACGGGGACCAAATTTCCACATAGGTATGGTATAAGAGAGGCTCTTTACAAATCGGGCAAATGTTCATACCCCGATGTTAAAAAGTTGTTCAAAGCACAAATTAAGGCAGAATTAGAATCGATCCAGCAATTGTTACTGCAATCCCCCAAAAAAAAAAAAAAAAAAAATTAAAATTAAAATGCCAGCACGCAGGTCTGCTGCACACGACGCGCGGAGACCAAAAACCGTTTTTCATTCTCCTCCCAGACAATAATTGATGATAGCTTTTCAGGTTAACCTTGAAACATTTTAACTCCTAGAGAATACGTACTACAGGTATATCGTTTGGTCGAGCCTATGGTGATTGTATAGACGGTCTATTTATTATCGCGTATTAGAATCCGGGAACAGTCATCATATTCAAGGATTGGCCCTCCCAGGATTTCATTTTTACAAAAATTGTGGGGGATATTATTTTTGTACATTGGTAAACTATAAAATGTCTTTTGGAAACATGTGACTTAATACATTAGACTTGTGTATGTCCAGTCATCTGTGGTCAGATAAAGCAAGATGTCATACCCACGAAAAGCAGTTTCCACCAAATCAACTGTCTGGGGGAATTCAATGATTGCCGTTTGATTGCCGATATGTTATGTTGTTATTATTCTATTCATTTAGCTCTGGAAAGTTCTACAGTCAAAAACCAGAAAAGTACGGACCAGGCAACGGAATACCAAGCACATATCCTTGCTGTCAGCAAACAACAGCGTGGTGGTGTGTTCATGCTTTGTGTTGAGAATTTTTGTTTATATATATATTTTTATAATGGAATTATTTAAGTATTTTAATCGCCCGTGGAATATCGATATCGTTTCTTCGGTTTGCGGTAACACCATATGTTTATCTCAACTAACGTGAAGTTGAGGTACAGGTTCTTGAAAAAGAACCGGTTCGCACACAACGCGTATCTCAACCTTCGTTATGAGAAAGGTTCAAGGGAGAACCAATTTCGGGCAACTTCGTTTTTCTCATTGTCGCTAAGGGAGAAATATGGTTCAGGGAGAACCATGGGGACTGATGGGGTTTAATATGGTTCAGGAGCAACCATGGGGACTTCACGGTTGTTCTCAATGTTTCAAGATTAGCCTGCTCTAATCTAATCATAAAATGTCTTTGGAAACACGTGACTTTCTGCTTATTAGACTTGTGTATGTCTAGTCATCTGTGGTCTGATAAAGACATGTCTAATCATATCCACGAAAGCAGCTATCCAACCCATCATAAAGCATCAACTGTCTGGGGAATTCATGACTGCTCATTTGATTGCCGATATGTTATGTTGGTTTATTATTCTATTCATTTAGCTCTGGAAATTTCTCTACAGTCAAAACCAAAAAAAGTGCAGGACCCGCCAACGGAAGTGCCCAAAGCAAGAAAGCAAAACAACAGCGTGGTAGGTTTTCATGTTTTCATGTTGGGATAAGGGGATTACGAAGAAAAGTCACATCAATGGCAATTAGTGTGCGCCTTTTGGGTTATTACATGATTACAAATTTACTAAATTATAATTTTTATGTGACGTTGGTGACATTATCCCAAACATCCTGAGATGCTGTGAAATGTAAACCCTCATGTCCGTGATAAATTTTCCACATTAAATTAGAATAAAACAATCTGAATTTATATTTTCAAACATTTTTGAGGATAATTTCTTAAGTATATCTCTATGATTCTGAATATATATATTCTGTATGAAATGGAAACATTTACAAACATTTTACTGGGATAGTGTAGAATTCTTATGGAAGGTAAAACATTGGTATGTGGAAATGTACTTTCCGGGCAGTTCAACCCTTTTAGTTTATATATATCATAACCTGTGAAAGGTTCATCATAATAGATGCCCACATTTTGAAGAATAGACAAACATTAAGTTACAGGTTTTAAAACATGGGAAGGTACCTTCAGGTGGAATAAGTTCTCAAGATATTTCCTTCCTTTTCCCATAGGGCCCAAAACAAAAACACAAATAACTTACTATTGTTAAAATCTGTTTTGCCGATTTTTTTCACGATTGTTACATTGCAGGTTCTTCAATTTGAATTAGTTTCTGTATAAGCCACGGGGAAGATCCGCATGCGCAGATTTTAACGTGCAGTAAATGTGTGAACAGAGTTAAGGAGTTGAATGTAGAGGGAGTTTGGCATTTTTGCAAGGCCCATGGAAAACTAAATGATGATAATACATTTCAAATAATTTATACAGAAGCGGAAGGTAAATTAAGAGAGTTTCCTTCGGGACATAGCTGAAAACATCGGATCGACTGGAAACGACTAGCGACAAAACTTAGGGTTCAAACAGCAGCAGATAACCACATTTCAGCAAGACAACAACCGGACAATCTGAAGGAGCAGGCTTTTGAGATGTTCGTCGCTATTACAAAATAAAACAAACTGACATTAAAGGAACAAGACGCAGTTTGATAGAGGCTCTGGTTAAAAATTGACCGACTGATTTGGTTTCAAGCATCACCAGGTATCAGTTATTATTTTGATCGGAATAGATTGTTATTTTATTTGACGAACTGAATACAAAATGCTGTTAATGGACACATTTATCAAAATAATCTTAAGAAACATGGTTTTACAGTGCAAATATGTACCAAACACTAATTTATGTTAATCCTAACCAACACGTTTTTGTTGAAATAGGTAATTTCTAAGTATTTGTATTGTTTTTTATGGAAATAGAAATTATCAATGTTCCAATGAAAAACAAAATCAGAAACTGCCGGTAAATCACGGGTGTTACATCATTAATGAAAATGGAACATCATCGGTCATTAGTGTACACCTTGGTTATTTACCTGATTACAAATTTACTTGAATTGTTATAATCTTGATGTGAAGTTTTGGTGATGATACTATATACTCACTGGAATAAAGTAATCAGCATCATTTGAAGTTATGCTATTTTTAATGAAAAGATAATACAATGATTTGTGGTGTTCTGTTAAATCACTGTTTAACTGTTAACAGGATAATCTCTAAATCTGTATGCTTGGACACTCAGGGCTTCGTGACAACGCTCCTTGAAGAGATGTGGTCTCAAAAAGTCAGTTCACAAACTCAGTATCGTGTGTCCACCATTGGCGTTGATGCAGGTCTGAGACAGGGACGAGATCATTGGGCCTCATGTGCAAGCTGTTCATTCAAAGACAAGGACGTAACATCACGCTTCAGCAAGATAATGCCCGTCCACATGCGTCGCTCGTGTTGTGACAGATTTCCTGAGACAGCAGAACATTCCGCGGTACTCCCTGGCCAGCTGTTTCTCCGGACCTGTCCCCTATCGAGCACGCTTGGGATGAAATGGAGCGACGTTTACGTCAAGCCCAGAATCAGCCATTGACGTGTTAGCTGAATTGGGACAAGGTTGGTTCAGACATGGAACAACATTCTCAAGCTTTTCAATCGCTTAGTGTCGTCTATGCGTCGTCGTTGTCAAGCCTGCATCAACGCCAATGGTGGACACACACGATACTGAGTTTGTGAACTGACCTTTGGACACCACATCTCTCTCAAGGACGTGTCACAGCTTCAGTGTCCAAGCATACAGATTTCGAGATTATCTCAGTTACACAGTTAAACAGTGATTTAACAGAACACCACAAATCATTGTATTATCTTTTTTCATTAAAAAATAGCATAACTTCAAATGATGCACAGTTACTTTATTCCAGTAGTATATAAAACATACTAATACCAATTGATTACGTTTGAGATGCTGTCATTCTTTTTGAAAACGTGAAATAAATTTCAAATTTGAAATGGATTACGGCGGAGATCCATTACACATTGAAATGAATGCAATAAATGTGAACACATTTTCATGATTCACAATTTACTGAGCTGAAAACCGGCGTTGGTTTCTGTACATATAAATCATAATTCTTTGGATGTATTTAATGAACATTTTACTAATGATGTAAAACATTTGTGATGTGGAAGTTGTTTCAGGAAACGACGAAAACTCCTTACAGGTTTTAAAACATGAACACACTTCAGACGGAATAACCTCTTTTTATGATTGATAACTGTTCCAACTTTTACACAAAGTAGTTGATTTGATAATCAATTACCAAAATTCTACCAATTCCTTTTAAGCGAAAACACGAACAATATGCTTTTTGTTGCATTACCTTTTTGGTTGAGTGTTTTGTCAAAATGTTACAAACGTTGTTTTGTCTCAAGACTTTATTTTTGCAAGGCCTTAGGAAATTCAATTTATTTCAAATAATTTATACAGCAGCGGAAGGTCAAATAAAGAGGCTTTTCTTGGCGAGACATAGCTGAAAACATCGGGATCGACTGGAAACGACTCGCAGAAACTTAGGGTTCAAAGCAGCACAGATTACCGCATTTGAGCACGACAACCGTAAGATTAACTTGAAGAAGCAGGCTTTTAAGATGTCTGTCAAAGCTATAAAATAAACAAACTGACATTGAAGGAACAAGATGCAGTTTGATAGAGGCCCTGGTTAAAATTGAATTAATTGATTTGGCTTCAACAATACTAGGTATCAGTTATTATGATTATTAATATCTCTTAGATTAATATCTCACCTCGGGTCAGAAAATTCTGACATGGATTCGTTCACAAGTTCCGGGGTTGTTTTTGACCCACTGTACCCCAGGACATCGGCTTCGTACCTCAGCGACATTTAGCTGAGCGGTCTAGCAACGGAACTCAAGTTCTGGCGTTGCCAGCAGCAGGGTGTGGGTTCGAGCCCCGGTCGTGACACCTGTATCCTTGAGCAAGGTACGTAACCATAATTGCTTCGTCCTTCGGATGGACGTAAAGCCGTAGGTCCTGTGTTTTTGTATAATGCACGAAAAGGGTGGATTGTCGGGGAGCTGGGAGTGGTCTAGCGCACTGAACTCAAGTTCTGGTGTTGCCAGCAGCAGAGTGTGGGTTCGAGCCCCATGTGACACCTGTGTCCTTGAGCAAGACACTTAACCATACTGTTTGGCTCTCCCACCCAGGGGTTAAATGGGTACCTGTGAAGGCAGGAGATGGTTTGCTCTCTATGCGCTAGAAATGGCAGCAATTGAGCTGTATAATTCTGTGGAGCTGGAGATGGTTTTCAGGAATGAGATTTAAGAGCCTTATGAGCCTTTAAATGAGCAGGGATAATAATATATGCGCCTTGAGCGCCACTTAGTTGGTGGATACGTGCACTATATAAATCTACATTATTATTATTATTATTACTACGGACTGAAGGACTTTTCTGTATCCAAAGTCAACATCGCACCCTAGACTGGAGGGAACTCCTACATCCTAAATCATCCAACCCTCCCACCCATTGTTAACTATTAACCTAACTGATTAAGTTCAGTGAGCAAACGTCTTCCCCAACACTCTAAGGATTGTAGTTTCTGAAGTTCCAACAACGCATTAATCCCCCAGCATCCAGCGTTAGCACTAATTCCAGCAAACTTAGCACAAATCCCCAGCATCCAGCATTATCACTAATCCCAGCATCCGGTGTTTAAAAAGCACAAATCCCCCAGCAGTCTACTTAAGCAGCAGCGTATCACAGAGTCCGGCATTCTCATGCAGTAGATCAGAGCACTGACTCAAAACGTGGAGTTGTAACCCCCAGTTCTTTCAGAATTAATCACTCAGAAGAGAATTTTTTTACAGTCTTGATTAAATCGTACCTTTATTGTTATTATTCTATTCATTTAGCTCTGGAAAGTTCTAAACCAGAAAGTGCGGACCAGGCAACGGAAATACCAAGCACATTCTCACAGTAAAACAACAGCGTGGTAGGTTTTCAAAGTGCTTTCATGTTGACATTTGTTTATAATGGGGAAAATGTTTAAAGTTGTACCACGCCGTCTTTTTGCTATTTTCACGGCAACTCCTTGCACTCAACGGACATTTTTATTTTTCTGCGGGAACATTGCTATTTTTACTTGGAGGAAGTGAATACAAATGACGTATCCCGGTTGTAATGAAGATGTATAATTTGTTTAATTTTATATGCCCTCTTTGTTAAAAAAGGATAATTTGTTATAGATAATTTTACAACATCAATATTTTTATTTGTTTTTTTCTTTTATTTAAAAGAAAACGTGAAAAGGGTTCGTGTTATTTCATTTTAGGTTCTGAACATGTTTCCTTGGGAGCAGAAGACCAGCCAATATCTGCTACAGCAAAACAACGCATTGATTTGGGATGAGAAGTTGTTACGCTCTCTAGCTGAAAACATCGGGAAAGACTGGAAGCGACTCGGGACCGAGTTGGGCTTTACAAGCACAGATTGGAAGCGTTTGAATATTACCAACAAGGACAGCCTCAAGGAACAAGCTTTTTCAGATGTTTGATGCTTTTAGAAGGAAGCAACGAACGACAATGAAGTGAGAGACAAGTTGGCAAAGCTCTGGATACAACAGGCCGTGCCGATATGGTATCAGAAATATCAGGTAAGACCACCAAATAATTATTTCATTTCTTGAAGTTACTCCATATTCTTTTCGTGACGTGGTGTCTATCTTAGGTGAAATTTAGCATCCACCTGTTATTCTATTAATAAAGCATTTGATTTTATTACAGTTTGTCGGTGGCTCATTCAGATGTCAGATGCTTGTAGCAATATTATTAGTGAATCACGTTACAGGGAAACGATTAAACTGAGCACATATCCTATGTGTAAGGAAACAGCCATGGAAATGGACAACCCTTTTATGTCTGCCAACAGCTTGGATGGAAACCAACCGACCAAACAAAACATTGTCTAGCCAACTCATCATTGCTAGTCAGGCAGCAAACAGCATCAGGATATCAACCCTAATGACATCGGAAACTGGGTGGTCTTGGTAGCTTAACACAGTTCGGTATCAAAACAAGAAACAGGTTGATCAAAAAAACAGAAAAATTTCCCCCGCAATAAAAAGGAAATTTTGGGGCTTGAAAAAAAGGGAATCTTAATCACCAGCAAATTTAAAATCAACCCCCAAAAAGATGGTTTTCACGACGGGGCTTTTTACAGAAAACAACATCCAAGTCGACTGACCCCAAACTGAGCCGCCCTCTATAAAAGGGGAAAAAACCTTTTGTCCCAAAAAAAGGGGGCCCAATTTTCAACACTTGATGCAATGTTTTCTCAGATATGCCTGTTTAAAAATGTTTTACAAAACAAGACCTCGAAAAAGTACATTAAAAAACATCCCAATGAAGTTCTGTTTCCCCGGAGGGAGCAGATGAGTTTTCCCTTTCAGTCATTAGATGGGCCAAAAAAAGCTATCAATAAAAAGGTTTAAAGGATGTCCTTTCATTAAAAACCCTTTAAATGTGTGAGGTTATTGAAAAGTCGCCCCCCCCTAAGCAAGGGTTGCAATTAAAACTAACTTCAAAAGAATTTATATGAGGGGTTTTTTAAGGGGAAAGAAAAGAAAGGTTTATGTTAGAAAATTTTATTTAAACACATAGAAAATGTTTTTTTAAAATTACAGAAGAACAAAAACCTTTTGCAGTTTGGGGGAGATCCCTTTTTTCCCTTTGGTTTTATGTGTACATTAATGGCCCGAACGCCGAAACCCCCCTGAAAGGATCACAGTATTTTTTCATGATGTAATGAGGTATTGTATCAGCAAAGAGAAGAAAAAGACCAACCGTCAAGTTCTCCTGATACAAAGGATTAAAAATTTTATTTAAACAAACTTATGCTAGAACCTTGGGGAGGTTTTTTAAAGGTTTGAAAAACCCAAGGTAAAAAGCTTTATTTTGATATATCAGAATTGATTAAAAAGCCCCTTGTCATTTTGGGAAGGGGTGGGTTTTCTGCCCAAAACGCAAATAAAACGTCTTTTAAAAACAAGTTGAGTATGTGACATTTGCCCACAAGACTTTTATTGAGTACTGTGCCCAACTCACCTTGCGGGTTTGGCAACGTCTGATCCTGATCAATTTAATGGGGTTCCTGTCACAAATATTAAAAGGTGACGTAGAAAGCATAGTCCTCCGTTTTTTGTTGTGGGATTGAAAAAAAGGGGCTTGCTAAACTGATTATAAGACAAACATGAACAACTTTTGAAACAAACAAAAGACTTCTGACATTGAAAATTGAGAAATGTAAAAGGTATATTTATTTACACAAAATGATGATGTTTTTTTTATTCGAGGCTGAAAGGGGTTTCCCGGGGAAAAATTTTAGTAGAAGAATGGGGGTAAAATTTTAAAAGGCGGGGACCTATTGGCTGCAAAATTTTTCCCCAAAAATTTACCAAAAACATTCCAGGCTTCAATATGTATCGGATATCAAGGGACGTGGGTTTCAGGACGATTTGAAACTCTTAAACAAAAATATCCCATAACCATGAAGATATCACTGAAACTCCCCCAAAAACCCAAAATGAATGGTAAGTTGGGTAATCTCAGAAGCATGTCAGTTTTTTGACATCTCTTTTATGAGGGACTGTCAGTTAAACAACAGTGACATCAATCAACTTTTTGCGGATGTTTAAAAGGGTTTGTGGAGTATAAAAAATTGATCTCCAAAAAAACAACCATGGATTACAAGATCCAGATATCTCCTTTTTCTTTGAGGGATTGAGTTACAGAAACGTCGATGAGTGATGATATTGAGACAGTTTTTCTATCTTTGCATCCACAGGCAGTTAAAAAACGGTTTTTCTGGATAAAAAAAAATCCATGGATTTTAAAGATCCAATATCTCCTGTTCCTTCTTTGGAGGTATTTAGTCTACAGGGGTGCGGGCTGGGTGAGTGATGATATTGAGACAGTTTTTTTCTTCGGGATCCACAGGCAGTGTAAAGACGGGTTTTGGGGGATAAAAAAAAATATCCATGGATTACAGCCAGTCCAGATATTCCCGTTCCTTCTTTTTGGGGAAATTGAGTTTTTAAAAAGGGGCAGTCTGATGAGTGATGATATTGAGGCAGTTTTTTTCATCATAGCATCCCCCGGGGGTGTAAAACGGTTTTTAAAAAACAAATCCATGGATTACACCCGTCCAGATATCTCCCGTTCCTTCTTTGGGGGGTTTAGTCTAGAAAAGGGGGAGTCTGGGTGGTGATGATGTTGAGGCACTTTTTTTAATCATAGCATCCGCAGGTAGCATAAAAAACGGTATATTCTTGGGGAACAATTTTCCTGGTTTACAGCCCGTCCAGATATCTGCTATTCCTTCTTTGGGATATTGAAAATAAATGAGTGTTTACGCGTGATGATAATTTAGGCAGTTTTTCTACACCCGCAGGCAGTATAACCAGGTTTTGAGAAAAAAAAAATTTCCGTGGTTTACAGCCCGTCCCGATATCTCCTGTTCCCTTTTTTGGAGGTATTGAGTCTAGAAAAATTTGATATGGGTGATATTTGGGTTTTTTCTATCAACCCTCCGGGAGGGGGTGTAAAGACGGTTTTGCTGGATAAAAAAAATATCCATGGATTACAGCCAGTCCCGATATTCCTGTTCCTTCTTTTTGGGGGTATTGGTTCAGGGTGCAGCCCCCTGAGTGATGATATTGAGACAGTTTTTTTCTTCATAGCATCCCGGGGGGAGTGTTAAAAAACGGGTTTTGGGTGATAAAAAAAAATATTTATGGATTTAAACCGTCCAGATATCTCCGTTCCTTCTTTTGGGGTATTGAATTACAGGAGTGCAGTCTGATGAGTGATGATATTGAGGGTTTTATCTTCAGGCATCCACAGGCAGTGGAAAAGGTGTGGGGTGGGTAAAAAAAAATATCCATGGTTACAGCCAGTCCAGAAAATCTCCCGTTCCTTCTTTTTGGGGGAATTGGGTCTAGAAAAAGGGAGTCTGATGGTGAGATATTGGGGCGGTTTTTTTATCATAGCATCCGCAGGGCATTTTAAAGACGGGTTTTGGGTGAAAAAAAATTTTTTATGGATTACAGCCAGTCCAGATATCTCCTGTTCCCTTTTTTGGAGGTAGGTTACAGGAGTGCAATTGTGGGTTAATTGGGGACAGTTTTTCTATCATAGCATCCCAGGCAGCATAAAGAGGGGGGCCCGGGTAAAAACAATTTTGGTTTGGGTCCCGATATCTCCTGGGTTCCTTTTTTGGAGGAATTAGGTTTAAAAAGTATTTTTCAATTTTATGATGTTGAGGCACTTTTTTCAATCATAGCATCCGAGGGAGCATTAAGACGGGGAATTTTCTGTGGCAACAATTTCCTGGTTACAGCCAGTCCAGATATCCCCTTCTTTTGGGGATATTGAAACTAAATGAGTGCTGTCTGACGGGTGATATTGAGGCAGTTTTTCATCCAGCATCTGAGGGAGATAAAGCAAGGGTTTTGGGTGAGAACAAAAATTTTGGGGTTTACAGCCGGGCCAATCTCCCGTTCCTTCGTTGGAGCTATTGATTGTACAGGAGGGAGTCTGATGAGTGATGATATTGAGGTTTTTTCTTCATGGCATCCGCAGGGGGGTAAAAAAACGGTTTTTGGGTGGAAAAAAAAATTTCCATGGATTACAGTCTGTCCAATATCTCCCCGTTCCTTTTTGGAGGTATTGATTCACATGGGAGTCTGATGAGTGATGAATTGAGGAAATTTTTCTATCATGGCATCCGCAAAAAGGGGTAAAATTTTCTTTACGGTTTGAAAAAAACGGTTTGGGTGGGTAAAAAAAATTTCCATGGATTACAGTCTGTCCAAACTCCTGTTCCTTCTTTGGGGGTATTGATTTAATGAGTGCAGTCTGATGGTGATGATATTGAGGCAGTTTTTCTATCATGGCATCCGCAGGCGGTGTAAAGGCGGGTTTGGGTGCATAAAAAATTTTCCCTGGATTACAGCCTGTCCCGAATTCCCCGTTCCTTCTTTGGGGGTGATTTAGTCTACAGGGTGCAAAAATTTATGATGATATTGAGGAGTTTATCTATCATTTGCATCCACAGGCGGGGTAACGACGGTTTGGCTGGGTAAAACAAAAAATCCTGGTTACAGCCATTTAATATCTCCCGTTCCTTCTTTGGAGGAATTATTTTTGGGGAAATGCAGTCTGATGGTTGATATTGAGGCTTTTTTTATCATAGCATCCGCAGGCGGGGTAAAACGGTTTGGGTGGATAAAACAATTTCCAGGATTTCAGTCGGTCCAGATATCTCCCGTTCCTTCTTTGGAAGGGATTGGCTGGGGTGCAGTCTGATGGTGATGGTTTTGAGGCAGTTTTCTATCATGGCATCCGCAGGCGGGGTAAAGACGGGTTTTGGGTGCATAAAAACAATTTTCCCTGGATTACAGTCGTTGATTCCCTGTTCCCTTTTTTGGAGGAATTGAATCTAAAAGTGCAATCTGATTAATTTATGACATTGGGGGCAGTTTTTCTATCTTTGCATCTGCAGGGAGTATAAAGACGGTTTGGGTGGATAAAAACTTTTTATGGATTTAAATCATTCCCGATATCTCCTGTTCCTTCTTTGGGTATTGAGTCTGAAAGGGTGCAGTCTGGTGGTGATGATATTAAGTTTTCTATCATCCGCAAGGGATAAAGAAGGTTTTGGGTGGATAAAAAAAATTTTATGGGTTACAGTCATTTTCCCGAAACTCCTGTTCCTTCTTTTTGGGGGTTTTTGAGTCTACAGGGGGCAGTCTGATGAGTAGTGATATTGGGCACTTTTTTTTTAATCATAGCATCCGCAGGTAGCATAAAAAACGGGATATCTCGTGGAAACCCCTGGTTTTCGCCGTCCAGATTCTCTATTCCCTTTTTTGGAGATATTGAAACTAAATGAGTGCTGTCTGGGCGCGTGATGAAAGGGGGCAGTTTTTCTATCATAGATTTCGGGGAGTATAAAGCAGGTTTTTTGAGAAAAAAAATTTTTGAGGTTCAAAGCCGGGCCAGATATCTCCTGTTCCCTTTTTTGGGGGTAATTTAGTTACAGGAGTGCAGTCTGGGTGGTGAGACGAGGGAGTTTTTCTATCCCTGGCATCCCCCAGGCAGGTTTTAAAAAAGGGTTTTCTGGAAAAAAAAATTTTCCCTGGATTAAGGCCCCGTCCAGATATCTCCCCGTTCCTTCTTTGGGTTTTATTCCCATGAGTGCAGTCTGATGGGTGATATTGAGGGTTTTTCATCATGGCATCCCCAGGCGGGGTAAGGTGGTTTTTCTGGATAAAAAAAATTTATGGTTACAGCCTGTCCAATTCCTGTTCCCTTTTTTGGGGGTATTTAGTCACAGGAGTGCAGTCTGATGGTGATGATATTGAGGCAGTTTTTTTTATCATTGCATCCCCAGGCAAGAAACGGGTTTTGGGTGCATAAAAAAATTTCCGGATTACAGTCAGTCCATATCTCCTGTTTTTTCTTTGGAGGGAAATTGGGAAACAGAGGAGTGCAGTCTTTATGATGACATTAGGGAAAATTTTTCATCCAGCATCTGCAGGCAGTATAAAGACGGTTTTTGGGTGGGTAAAAACAATTTCCCTGGAAAAGCCTGTCCAGATATCTCATGTTTTTTCTTTGGAGGAATTGATTCTAAGGAGTGCAGTCTGATGAGTAATGATATTGGGGCAGTTTTTTCTATCATAGCATCTGCAGGCAGCATAAAGACGGTTCGGCTGGATACAAACATTTTCCCTGGATTACAGCCAGTCCAGATATCTCCTGTTCCTTCGTTGGAGCTATTGATTCTACAGGAGTAGTCGATGGTGATGATATTGGAAAAAGTTTTTTCTATCCGGCATCCCAGGCGGGGAAAGAAAAGGGTTTTCTGGATAAAAAAAATTTTTATGGATTACAGTCTTCCGAATCTCCTGTTCCTTCTTTGGGGGTTTATTCTACATGAGTGCAAAAATTTATGAGTGATGATATTGAGGGAGTTTTTCTATCCCATCCGCAGGCAAGGGAAAGACGGGTTTTGGGTGCATAAAAACAATTTCCAGGGTTACAGCCTGTCCCGAATTCCCGTTCCTTCTTTGGGGTATTGGGGTCTACAGGAGTGCAGTCTGATGAGTGATGATATTGAGGCAGTTTTTCTATCCGGGATCCCAGGCGGGGTAAAGACGGGTTTTGGGTGCAAAAACAATTTATGGATTACAGCCCCGTCCCGTTCTCCTGTTCCTTTTTGGGGGTATTATTCCGGAAAGGGAGTCTGATGAGTGATGATATTGGGGGGTTTTTCTATCATGGCAACCCGGGAGGTAAAGGAAAGGTTTTTGCATAAAAAAAATATCCATGGGTTACAGCCCGTCCCGATATCTCATGTTCCTTCTTTAGGTATTGATTCTGGGAGTGCAGTCTGATGGTAATTTAGGAGTTTTTTCTATCCCTAGCATCTGCAGGCAGCATAAAAAACGGTTCGGGTGGATACAAAAAAATTTCCGGTTAAACCCAGTCCAGATATCTCCCGTTCCTTCGTTGGAGCTATTGATTCTACAGGGGGCAGTCCGTGAGTGATGATATTGGGGGCAGTTTTTTTTATCATAGCATCTGCAAGGGGTATAAAGAGATTTGGCTGGATAAAAAAAATTTCCCTGGTTTAAATTTTTCCAGATATCTCATGTTCCTTCTTTGGGGGAATTGATTCTAAAGGGGTGCAGTCTGGGGTTTAGTAATGATAAGGAGTTTTCTATCTAGCATCTGCATGCGAAAAGACGGGTTTGCTGGATACAAAAAACCATGGATTACAGCCAGTCCAAAATATCTCCTGTTCCTTCGTTGGAGCTTTTTGATTCTTTCAGGAATTTCAGTCTGATGAGTGATGAATTTAGGCGTTTTTCTATCATGGCATCCGCAAACGGGGTAAAGACGGTTTGGCTGGATAAAACAATTTCCATGGATTTCAGTCTGTCCCGATATCTCCTGTTCCTTCTTTTTGGGGGTTTTATTCAATGAGTGGGCCCGATGAGGTGATATTGAGAGTTTTTCATCCTTATCCACCAAAGGGGTTTAAAAAGGTTTGGGTGCATAAAAACAATTTCCATGGATTGCAGCCCCGTCCAGAATAACTCCATTCCTTTTCTTTGGAAGTGTGAGTCTGGGAGTGCAGTCTGATCAGTGATGATATTGAGCGATTTTCTCTATCCTTGGCATTCGCAGTGATGCAAGACAGGTTTGGCTGCATAAAAAACAATTCCATGGATTGCAACCTGTCCAGATATCTCTGTTCCTTCTTTAGAGTGTGTGAGTCTACAGGGTGCAGTCTGATGTGGTGATGTGTTGAGGCGGTGCTGCCGCATCATGGCATCACTAATTTGAGGTAAAAACTGTATGGTTTGGCTGCACATAAAACAATTTTCCCATGGATTTAATTCCGGTCCAGATATTTCCTGTTCCTTCACACGAATTGAGATCTAAAGAGGTGCAGTCTGATGAGTGTTGATATTGAGGGCAGTTTCTCTATCATGTATCCCAAATGAGCATAAAGAATGTTTGGCTGCATAAAAAAGTAATTTCCATGGGTTTTGACAGTCCGAAATCTCCTGTTCATTAGATCAGGGCTATTGATTCTACAGGAGTGCCGGTCTGGATGAGTGATGATGTGAGGGCAATTTTTCTCTCCCTGGCATTCGCGAACAGCATAAGAATGTTTGGCTGCGCCATAAAAGCTCATTTCCATGATTTTACTGTGATCAGATAATCTCCTATTCCTTCGTTGGGCTATTGATTCTACAGGTGCAGTCTGATGAGTGATGCTATTGAGGCAGTTTTTTCTATCATAGCATCCGCAGGCGGTGTAAAGGCAGTTTTGGCTGGATAAAAAGCTGGATTTCAGCGGTTGATTTCCAGATATCTCATTCCTTCTTTTGGAGGTATTGAGTCTGAGGGTGCAATCTGATGATTGGTGATATTGAGGGCAGTTTTCTCTATCCATGGCATCCGCAGGCATTGGCATAAGAAGAGTTTGGCTGGATAAAAACAATGTCCATGGGATTACAGTCCAGTCAGGTGATATCTCCTGTTCCTTCTTTGGAGGCTATTGATGCTGAGGTGGTGCAGTCTGATGGTGATGATGTGAGGGCAGTTTTTTCTATCACCCATCTGCAGGCAGTGTATAAGACTTGGTTTGGTACTGGATAAAACAATGTCCATGGATTACATTCAGGGACCGATATCTCCTGTTCCCTTCTTTGGAGCTATTGATGCTACAGGGGTGCAGTCTGATGAGTGATGATATTGAGCCACTTTTTCTATCATAGCATCTTGAGGCGGTATAAAAGAAGGTTTTACTGAATATGAAGTGACAGGGGCATGCTTGAGGCATTTTCTTTGGGGTGTGGAAGCTTGTTTACCGACATACAGAGCCAAAGGATTTTGCAAGTGGGTAGAATTTTCAAAAAATCCAAAGACACCCCAAAGACACACCCCGCCGCCCCTGATCCTTCAGTAAAAAATTTTGTTATGACATTGCTAGCCGAAAGTCATCGTTTTTAAATTTTTATTCTATTGTTTATATTCTTAATAATAGTTTTTAAACATACATATAATGTATGTTTAAGTAATTATGTTATATTCACTTGTTTATACTAATTGTACACGAGCATTTATTAATGTTAAGTATACAGTTTGTACATCAAAAACCAAAATGGCCGAATTGTAATTTTAAACTCAATACTTATTATAAGCCCTGGATCCTTCCAGTAAAATTATATTATTTGTGGCCGAAAGCCGTTTTTTATTTTTTTTCTATTGTTTTATTCTCTTAAGTTTTAAACATACATATAATGTATGTTTTAGTAATTATCATTATATTCACTTGTTTATACTAATTGTACACAGAAGCATTTATTTATTTTAAAGTATACAGTTTTGTACATCAAAAAACCAAAACACGGCCGAATTGGTAATTTTAAACTCAATACTTGTTATAAGCCTTAAAATCTGTCTGCGGTTATGTGAGCCACAACCTAGACATTCACAGTTTGGTTTATATAACACCATTAAGGTAGAAACTAACAAACTTGAGACAAACCTTCTCTCAAAGTGGGTTATTTGAATTTTATAAAATTAAACTTTGTTAAAGAATATGTGGCGTCAAATTCTGGAATAATCTTATAGTCTGTGGGCTTATCGTCGAAAAAAGTCCCCCATATGCAACTTCGGTACAATCTTTGAAAATTTCAGGAGTTATTCTTCAAACCATAAAAAATCAAAATCAACTTGATGCCATCTTTTTTCTATCACCGGAATGATGTGTTTTTGATGTATTTTTCGAAGTAAAACGCAGACGACGAAACGAAAATTAACGAAAAGCCTACACTTTTTCCCCAAGTGACGCACTACGCATTTTCGGAATCCTTCCTTTTACCACTGAATTAAAAGGATGGTTTCTTGTGTAATAACTTGATCGAACTGTGTGTAGTGCTCAGATTGGAGATGTTTGTATCTACCTGTAGGTAGTCGGAGCAGTTCATAACAAATTCCTCTTCCTTTATCGTATGGTTTGATCACGATTTCAGTGTTGTTCCTCAGATATTTGAGGGCTGATATTGATGGTGGAATTGATGATGGCGTAGATTAGTTTGGATGGTGCGGAGAGTCCTTTGATGTTTGATGAAATCTTGATGTTTGGGGCAGATCTGGCTGGTGACAGATGCGAAGAAGAAGAGCTGGAGCGTGACGAAAACCTTTGGAGTTGAAGAACGAAGGAAACATGCGGACGAGAACAGAGTGCAAACGTTGAAGATTGGAGTTGAGAAGACGACGGAGAGTGGGCGTGCTCTGGGTATTATTTTTCTTGTGAAAGGTCGTTGACCGCGATCCATTCTCCGGTGGTGGGGTTGATGACGTGGGCACTAATTTAAATGGGGACTGACATCCTTTATTGTGTGTGTACTTAAGGCGTTTTGTAATAAAAATATTGTTTTTGAGACCCACCTGTGTCTATTTAATCATTGATTTATGAGTACAAGTATTTTAAAACAATGTTTGAAGTGTTTGGTGGAAGCTTCATTTGCATAAGATATGTGACGTAAGGTTGGGAAGATCCGATGTGTACATGATGTACATATACATACAAACGTTTCACACGTAGCGTCGATTTCATTTCTTCCGTGATTTTGTTTCCGGAACTAATAAAATGCCGGGAAGATGTGTTTCTGCAGGATGCAGCAACACCACCAAAGACAGTGTTAGCCTTCATCTGTTCCCAAATGACCCCAAATCGCCGTATTTGGACGAGCAAAGTTCGACTGGCAAGAGTAAAGTGGTCAGGTCCATCGGCTCACATAGTTTTGTGCAGCGATCATTTTGAGCCGAGTTTTGAGCCGAATTTCTCTTCCCGACATGACGTCACGAACAGCTCCTCCGTGCAGGGCGTAAAAGTGGGGGGCATTTTTACAATGGAAAATAACACTCTCAAAAACAATAAAAACACAAAACAAAAATTGTATTGATCTCTTACTGATATAAAAGAATAAAACGATCACATATTTAACTGTTTGATTTAAATCCATGTCAGTCCCCCTTTAATTCCACATGCTAGGAGCCGAGCAGAGAACGGCACGACCTCAGCAAACGCCTCATCGTCAGCTGCAAGACTAAGAATAGAACTGTTAATGGGGAGGTTGAACACATGGCTAGGACAGTTGTGTGTTATTTGAAGTTGAGCTGCGGTAGCCATCCAAGCACGCATTATTTCAGTATAATATTCAGGGAGAGCAGGAAAAACAATTGGATTTAGTTTGGTAAAGAAAAGATGATAGTCTAGATTTAACTTTTGATAATTATGGAGATAGTGTTTGAAAAAAAAGAAGGCAGGATGCGAGGAATTTTGTAAGAAGCGTTGTATTTGGGTAAAACGAAAAGTGAAGACGCGTGCTTGGAGGCAGGCAAGGCCGAGTCCCCCTCTGTCAGTTTTTTGAAAGAGAATTTCTTTTTTAAGGTGGTGTTTTCTTGTGGGCCAGACGAAATCGATGAACATTTCCTGGAGTTCACTTAGTACAGAGGGAGGAGGTGCAATTGTGGCCAAACAGTGAAAAATTTTGGAAGGTGCCTAACTGATTGGCCACAAGTATGCGACCTTTGAAAGAAAGAGCAAAAGAAAGAATTTTCCAAGAATTTTTCTTTACATTTGGTCCAGTTTTGTTTTTCATATGTGTATGTATTTCCTAAGTGAACTCCAAGAAATGGTAGCCCCTCGCTGTTCCATTGGAATCCGAGGGGCCTGTCATTTTGTCCGACCCACGATCCAACCCATAACCCCTGGGACTTTTTATAGTTAAGACGAGCAGCAGAGGCGCGACTGAAAAGGCTATACGCCTTTTCGATCGCGCTGAAACCCACATCGGAGGCGACAAAAACTGTTATATCGTCCGCGTACGCCGACACGCAACAGAAAGTATCCGTTTCGGGGAGCAATGTACTATTTTTATTTAATTTAGAACGTAAATTATTGAGGAAAGGTTCAATTGTGATAGAATAAAAGCAGTCCGGAGCGGGCATCCCTGACGAATTCCTTCTCGAAGGGAAGGGAGTCGAGGGAACCACAGACTTTAATGGGGCTCTCGGAACCGCTGTATAGTAGAAAAATATGGCGCAGAAAACGCTCCCCAAAGCCCATGGCCCTCATTGTTCCGAAAAGGTAGTCGTGGTCAACGTTGTCGAAAGCTTTTTCTTGGTCTAAGTTGACCACAGCTAAGGGAGAGTTATTGAAATTAGAGAAGGAAATAATGTCACGAATGAGTGAAATGTTATCGAAAATGGATCTTTCCGGAACACAGTAAGTTTGATCTTGTTTAATGATGCCGTGAACACACTGCTTGAATCTGCCGGCGAGCAGCTTGGCGTAGATTTTGTAGTCGGAGTTGAGAAGCGAGACCGGACGCCAGTTTACAATATTGGACAGATCTCCCTTTTTCGGGATAAGAGTGATGACAGCACGGGAGAAAGAGCGAGGAAGAGAACCGGAAATGAATGAAGAATTTAAAACATCGAGATTTTTAGAATGGGCCAGAAAAGTTGGAAAAATTCAGAGCTGAGTCCGTCTAGACCGGGGGTTTTGTTTTTGCCAAGCTGCTCGACGGCGAGATCTAGTTCCTCAAGAGAAAGAGGACAATCGAGGTCCTCCGCCTCTTGAGTTTCAAGTCTATCGAGGCCCTCAGTGATTTCATTGAATGCGCTCTCGTCAGTCGGGACACGTGCATAAAGTTTTTTATAAAAGTTTTGTATGTGTGTTTTAATTTCGGTGGGGTTTTCTGTAATTTGGCCGGATTCGAGACGTATATGCGAAAAGGATTTAGAAATAGAGTGCGATTTTTCGAGATTGAAGAAATAAGAAGAGCACGTGTCAACTTCATTGAGGTGTTGAAAACGCGATCTGACGAGAGCGCCCTGAGCCCAATTTTTAAACAAGTTAATTTCATTTCTTTGCTCTTTGAGGACCTCTCTAGCTTGAGGCGTGAGGTCTGGCGCGGACTGTAAATCGTCTATAATTAAATTCAATTTGTGAAGAGTTTCGCGTTTTCTTGCGCAATTTTGCGGCTATACATTTGTGAAATGGATTTGATGTGGGATTTACCAAAATCCCACCACGAATTTAAAGAAGGAAAATAATTGTTTTGGGTTTGCCAATTAGACCAGAAGGAACGTATAATTTCTAAGTAATTTTTGTCGGAAAGGAGTGTATTATTGAAGTGCCAGTAGGCGCTGCCTTTCTGTTGAGCGGAGGGGAGTTTGATAGAGAGAAACGGCAGAATGATCGGAGAGGGAACAGGGTGTAATTTTACAGTGTGTGATAGAAGGAAGAAAGTCCGAGTGAGAGTAAAAACGATCGAGTCTAGCTTTAGATGAGCCAGACTCAGAAGACGGATTGTTTCGATGCCAAGTAAATTTTTGTTCAGTGGGATTGAGTCCGCGCCAGACATCATGCAAGGACAGTGCTTTCACGGCATCTTTGAGGGCCATGGAAATTTTGTTTCTACGCTCGATCGGCGCACGCAGACGATCTAGAAGGGGGTTATCCGTACAGTTGATGTCGCCTCCGATGACGATGACACCGTCACTGTCACGCTGATCGCAATGATCGCGAAAAGAAAGTATTGATTTTAGGGCAAGTTTATCATCTTGGGGGATTAAAAAATTGTACAGGTGAAAAAAAGTGTTATTGTGGAAAATTGTTGTATACAGGATGTGACCATCGGATATAATTTCAGAAAGTAAAATATCAATCGTTTTGTTTTTTATAAGGGTAGTGATTCCGGTTCCAGTATTGGGGCTTGGGGCGCAGATGGGGGTGTAGGGCCATATGTTCCAAAGTGGACTATTTTCGGTTAAGTGATAAGTTTCTTGAAGAAAAATTATATCGGGGCTATTGTGCAAATCGGAAATATAAGTGTGGATGGAGGCATTTTTTAGGGCAGAACTACAACCTCCAGTGTTTAGGGAGAGGAGTGACAGTGTCATCGCAAGAAAGGGAAGCAAAAGTATCCATTGAGAAGGTTTAAATAAAGAAGTTATTTGTCTAAAGTTCTTATGAGTTTCGTGAGTCTCTGCTGCAATCTTTCAGTGAGGTTGGGGGTGGTTCGTAGTTGTTCGAGTTGTTTGACAAGGCTAGGGATATTGGACATGAACGTTTTTGCTATTATGGCGGGTTTCTTTTTGGTCTTAACAGCAGACAGGAAACGCTGCAGTTCGCGCAGGGAGAGAGTGCCTTGTGGAGCAGGAGAAGACCTCGAGGGCGAGGTCGTCGCCCTGAGAGTCTTCCATGTCTGTCAGTGTCCTGGTCAGTAGTCTGGGATAACGGTGTGGAGGTGTGGAGGATCTATGTCTTGGTGTGTTGGGGGTGGAGGTCGTAGGTTTGGAAGGTGTAGGGGTAGACGTTAAGGGAGTGGATGGGGTGGGTGTTTTGGTTGTGGGGGTGTCAAGGATGGAGGTATGGTGTAGTGTGGGCGTGGCGGGGTTTCGGGTAGGGGTGGCGGGGATTTGGGCAGGGGAAGCGGGGGTTCGGGCAGGAGTAGTGGGTTTGGGGTCGGTGGGCTTGGGGTCGGTGGGCTTGGGGTCGGTGGGTTTGGGGTCGGTGGGTTTGGGGTCGGTGGGTTTGGGGTCGGTGGGTTTGGGGTCGGTGGGTTTGGGGTCGGTGGGTTTGGGGTCGGAGGGTTTGGGGTCGGAGGGCTTGGGGTCGGAGGGTTTGGGGTCGGAGGGTTTGGGGTCGGGGGGTTTGGGGTGGGCGGGTTTGGGGTTGGGATTGGAAGGCGTTTGGGTGGGGGAGGGAGGGTCAACCGACATAGGTTTTGTGACTCGCTTGAGTTTCCTTGGGGGGGGGAGGGGATTGGAGGAGAGTGAATTTGTTGGAGAGGGTCAGAGGTGTTGGGGGAGGTGTTAATTTCCTTTTTTGTACTGCATCAGAGAAGGTGCGGGCGGGACGAGGGGGCGTACCCCAGATATGATTAGAGGTTGATGGGCGGTGAGAGGGGGTTACGTCTCCGCGAGGAGACGCCTCGAGCGAAGACCACAAGGGGTTGCGGTCGGGCTTCGAGGTCGGTGATGCCACCGGATCCGCCGGCGCCGGTAGCTCGACCGGGGCAACACCAAAGGGGGTCGCTCCCCGAGGAAGCGTTATCGGTATCAGACGGGGCAGTCAAATTAGTGGGGACAGGTTTGGATGGTTTGGATTGTTTGGGAGGGTGTTTGGGATCAGACTTAAGCTACAGTCCCACCACCCCGCTAATATGCCGCAGAGAGGCGTTAGATGCCGGCATCAAGAAATAAAATGACCGTGGTGTAGCGTCTGTTAACGTCTATTAACGTCTCTTAACGCCCTGATTTGTCATTGCAGTCCCACATACACGGCATACAAACGGTATACAGCCGGCTTACAAGCACGTTAGAGGGAGGCAGACCAACGCTAGCGGGCGGCAGAGAGACGCTAATTGGCGTTGGCACTGCGCAGAGGGAGGCAACAGAAGCTAACAGCCCGCGCACGCGCGTTAGAGGCCGGCAGACCTACGCTGGGGCGGCATACCCTCGTTAGGGGCGGCAGACCTACGGAACAGCCCGCTAGATGCCGTCCCATAGCGTCGGTCTGCCGTCCCATAGCGCGCAGTAATGCCTCCTGATGCCATCTCTTTCGAGTTCCGCGCCATACCACGCAACAAGGCGGCAACAACACGCTGGAAGGCGGTGGACCCTCGCACGATAACGGCAGACCCTCTCGCTAGATGGGGGCAGACCTGCGTTAATAGGCGTTAATAGGCGGCAAGCAAAGTTCGCCGTTCACCCCGCAATTATAAAACATTTTTATAATTTCCGGGGACGGTTACTTTCTCGGCATGTGGCGTTACATGGCGGCGACCTACGTTGACCTGCGTTAAGAGCCGCAGCTACACGGTGGTCCTGCGCTGATACACGGTGACCAGGCCGGCAGCAAATATTTGCTCTGCCGGCATCTAACGGGCTCGCTAACGGGGTGGTGGGACTGTAGCTTTACCATGAATGAAAACTGGACGTGGATTTAGTGGGTTGTTGTCGTTGTCGTCGTTGTCATTAGTCGGGTTTCCATTCCTGCACGAACGCGCGACGTGGCCGAGTCCACCACACTGGAAACACCGGGTGGATTCTGTTGAAATGAAAACCCGTGATTTTTCGGCATGTGTAAAACTGATGTAAGCCGGCGGTGCGATGTTCTTGTCAATAACACGCTAACCTGTCTCCTGAAGGACCGGATATGAGCTAGTTGTTTTTGTTGAAAACCCAGGGGAACGGAGCGAATTTGTGACACCACCTTACAAAAAGTTGAGAGATTGTTAATTAACACCATGTTTGGTATTTCTGGGAATACATTTGATAAAGTCATGCGAGTGGTGGGGCGGACAAGCGGCATGACCTCGAGAAAGGAGCCGTCGTATTCCGAACCATTTTCTACGACGTCGAAGGCTGCCGTTCCCGAGGACATGTAGAGCGCAATACGGCCATTTCTAATTCGTGATGCGTCGGTTATATGTGCGGGAGAAACGTTGTCCTGTGCGTAGAAGACAACCCCATTGTTCCTGGAGACGGGCCCAGGAAAGCTACCACCAGGAACAATAGGGTCTTATCTTTACTCCACTTATACCAAAAATCACACACAACAATACTTATTGGTGATAGCTAAGCACAGGAGACACGAAGTCGCCTTTATTAGAGTCTGTACATGTTTACATAATTATAAACAAACGCCTGGACTTTCAGGCAATATTGTTAACAAATTATTGTTAACTCAGAACAATATTTACTGAACTTAGATAACCGAATTACGAAATTATAAATAACAGTTTCTTACTACTGTATACCAACGCATCATCGGAGAAAACGACGTCCAGGAAAAACAGAGATAAAATATAAATGCTCTGAAAACCTGTGCCCAAAAACTGTACAGAATTCTCCTCAGCGAGTGTTGAGCTTCACTTTAAATCAATTTCAATATTAAACAAATGAAAATTACGTGTCTGCATATGGAGTGCTTGCTAGAACTAATCCCAATTCTTTCCCTTCACTATTTATACCGTTCATCACAACATGCGTTATGTAACACTTAACCCGCTATGCGTGTCTCGCATTCCTAAGACAATTATTTACCGCTATACTACGAAACGCGGGAAATGAATAGTCTTATCTTTACTCCACTTATACAAAAATCACACACAACAATACTTATTGGTGATAGCTAAGCACAGGAGACACTAAAATTATGCCAAAAGCAAGGGAATACTGAGGTTATTAATTTTCTGGAATTTTGAAAACCCCGAAAGCCTGTTGTTATGTGATTTTTCAAAGTAATTAATTATAGACCCAATTGCTTTGTTACCTCTAGCCTCTTTTCAAGAGAATCTTCGACATACCCATCTTTACTCACATCCCCTTTCCAGCGTCCGTGTCTCTTCAGACAGCGCTCCCCAACTTCCTTATTAGCTGCTGCTGTGACTCCTCCTGCTCTCAATGAATGTAAACCGAGGTTTAAATCTGGTGCAACAGATAACAGCATCTTAATTATGCATTCTCTTGCTCTCGTGTAGCTCAATTTTTTATCTTTGTGAATTAATTTGCATACACTCTTAGATCTGTATGCAGGTCTAAATAAATATGATGATGTGTTGGTATTAATACCCGCCACTGACATGTATCTTGAAAGCATGGCGTAGGGACACGCCGTAGTGCATCCTTTTGAAATCACTACTTCTTTGCCAAAACGATACTGATCGGTTTTACTTTTCCTTATTGCGATCGTGAAATGATCCTCGGCAAAGGAAATGTCAGTACCGCGTAAGGAGCTCAACTCATCAAATCTCAAAAAACCCGAGTATGCCAATGTTATCATGCAAAGATCTCTTATTACTAGTAAATCTATCTCATTAACATATTTATCACAAAGCTGAATAATCATATGTGACGTAACTACATCTTTCTTTTGGGTAGAGTGTCCCGTTGTGCGTTTAGCGGATTCATGCAGATTTTTAACGAAAGAATTATCTGTTGGATCTGCCAAATCGTTCATCTCATGTGACCATTTTATGCCATATACTGCCGATGATATGACGTGATGCGACGAGCCTGCATCAAGGAGCTCTGTCAAGTATATGGCCACGTGAATAGGCTGAGCTAGTAGTGGACTGTAGCCATTCTTGCTGCAAAAGGTCTTCCATCTTGTGAAGCTCCCGAAATACTTCTTGACAGTGCTGTCACTTTTCGAGTGCATCAGGTGTCTACACATCCTGTCCGCGAGATTGGCGCTCTGTACTCCTGCCTTCTCCATGGCGTCGGCCACGGTATTCTTTAAACCTATCGCTGTTGATAGAATCAAAATCGTCATTAAAACTTTCTTTCAATCAATTACAAAGGGTTTTTTGAAAGACTTTCCCCTTAGAAGACCAACTTCAATGCAATAATTTTAAATTTCAGTGGTTCTTCAGCAAATATACCGTTATTACCTTGACCTTTCGTAATAACCCGATGTTGAGGTAGCACTTTATGCTTTTTTATGAAGTTACTAAACTCTCCCCTTTCATTTACAAGAACCGGCCAAAATGGTGCAGATTTCCACATGGGAATGACCAAAGTCCCTGGCTTTTTCCGCTTTCATTTTCGAAATAACTCGAAGGATTAATCTTGGCGGAGGCACAAACCAGTTTATCTGATTTGCCCAGTTTTGACCAAATGCATCAACCCCTTCCGTACCTGGGCACCACCACCTTGAATTGAACCTTTCACATTGTTTATTTAAATTAGATGCAAATCTATCCACAGAATGTGGGCCCCATTCAGAGTCAAAGAGCTTAAAAAACCCTTCCTGAATTTTCCAGTCATCATTGTCTGTAGATCTGCTAAGCAAATCTGCTTTAGTGTTATCTTCACGCTTAATCCATTCAGTCTCCAGTGAAATAAAGTTTTGTTCACAAAAACTATTAACACTCAAAGATATTGCCTGCAAGCCAGCATTCTTGCTTCCATTGCTCAGAATCTTTTTTACGTTCTTGTTATCAGAAAAACATTTCACTCTTTTGTTTTCAATACATTGACACTGCTTCTAAGCGTTCTATCTACTGCCTCTACTTCCTCCACGTAGAACTCTTGTTTGATTCATCTGTGTCCCATGTCCCAATTACTTCACTACCTTCAAGTAAGGATCCCGCACAAAGGGAAACATGATCACATCCATCAATGGATGCATAACTGCCTTCAGTTAAGGCTCCCGCACGAAGGGAACTACGTTGATCACACCCAACCATGGATGTTAAACCTTCAGTATAGGGTCCTACACAAAAGGAATTACACTGCTCGCATCCAACAATGGATGCCCCAATCATGGCTCCCGCACAAAGGAACTGCTTTGTTCGCATTCGAAGTGGGTGAATAAATACCTTTGTCTAAAGTTCCCACACAAAGTTCGCATTGCTCAAGCCCAACAATAGATGGGTTCTGTTTAAATGGAGTTTTTGTACAAAAAGATACATATCCACCATAACCTATGGCCGATGCATCGGTAAATACTTGCATTTCGTAGGTATCTTTGCTTTTAATGGGCAAGCCTTTGTCATTCAAATTTTGCACACATTTTTTCCAAAATGCTATTTCTTCCATTGCTTCTTTGTTCACAATAACTGGTGCGTTCCAACTTGCGCGTGTGTCAATGCAACGGTACAGTGCTCTTGTTTTCAGTCTTACTACTCTCCCAATAGCGTTACTGAGAGAAATAATCTGCCCAACAATAGCGGCTAGAAACCTTACTGGAAACAGTTTGTTACTGCTTGAATCAAGTTGATACAACAACGAATTCAAAGCAAGTGTAACTCTTTGTATCCTTGCTGCAGTTGCATGAAGAACACCTGTGTGCATGTGCCAATCAAATCCCAACCATGTCGCTTTCTGTGAAGCTTTCCATTCACATTTTTCGTGGGCAATTAAAAAACCCAAATTTTGCAAAGTCGATCTGACAAAAATACTCAAGTGATCCGCCTTTTGGGGATCTTTACATCCTCCGATGCCATCATCTAAAAACATGATCACTCTGTGTCCTTGTGACCTCAAATGAGTAACAAAGACTCTTGTTAATTTTGTAAAAATAAATGGTGCTGTGGCTAATCCAAAGGGGAGGACATTAAACTTGTAAAATGTCACTTTTTCCCCTCTGTTCCATGCAAATCCCAGAAACTTTCTATGTTCCTCAAAAATTTCAATGTGATGATATGCAGATTTCAAATCAAACGTAAACAGAAAGTAACCTGTATCAAACATTTGCTTTGCGACAGAAACGGCTTCATATTTAAATTTGAACTTCATTAAATGATGATTGATGTGCCTACAATCCAGAACAAGTCTAGCTTTCCCGTTCTTGTTATACGCTACTGTTAAAGGGTTCACAATAAAAGGTTCAGAAGGAATTTCGGTAATACATCCTTTAATAAGCAATTTCTGAATTTCATCCGTCACAAAAGCAATATTATTCCTCGCGGACAAATTGTTTTTCAACTTGATGGATTGTGGCAAAACTCTAAATGGGATTTTGTATCCTTCAGTTATCACACCTTTAATAAAGGGGTTTACGTTTAACTTTTCCCATTGACCAATCGCTTTCCGCAACCCACCAAAGGGGGATGTTTCAACAAGTTTCCAGGAATTGTCAGATATTACCACTTTAAGTGGATCTTTTACAAGGACTTTTTCAGCATTTTCAAACTTTACATTACCAATCGCTGTTGGAATAATTTCAGAAACTTCATAAATCAAATCAACAGAAACACTCATCTTATCAGTCTTGGCTGCATCGTACTTGTGCGCCATACACTCGTACTTCCAGTGTCCCGGTTGTCCACAACCGAAGCAAAGTCCGGGCTTGCCCTTAATCGTGCCTGTCGTGGCTGGGCGACTTGTCCCTGTCGAAGCCGCTGATGAAGTGGCTTGCGTTGACCATGTTCCGAATCTGGTGTTCTTTCTTGTTTTCTTTGCTTGTTCAGTTCTCAGTTTCTTTGTAGCTCTGGCCTCAGCCCTGTACATTTTCTTTCATCTTCGGAATCTGAAGCAAGTGGATTAGCTTCGTACTCCTTCACGACCCTCCATCCTAGTTCAGACGTGTCAGCCATTCTGATCAGCTTTTGTCTGTGATTGACTAATTCAATACCTTCAGCTATGTTCTTTGTTGCTTGCTGAATGTCGGGCATTCCTTCAGGTTGCACTGGACGTCTTTTAGCTTGGTCGCTACTTTCGTGTTAAACTTGAACTGGTCTTCGCAACTCTTTCTCTTGAAAATGTAACTATCGTTGGCAAGAATGCTGCTCTGTATTTTTGTGAGTTGGCTGTCCGAGATATCCTTTTTGGCTTGTGTTCAACTTTGCTTCAAATTGTGAAAGCTTGGAAGAGATGAGACAGTCTAACTTCTCCATCAGCGAGGCCTGTGAACCGGACACAGCCTGCCTGACTCGCTCGTCAACAGAAGCTGGCACTGGCCTGCAGCTGCTGTTGTTGTTGTTGCTGATCCATCACGTAGAGAGAAATGAAAATTACGTGTCTGCATATGGAGTGCTTGCTAGAACTAATCCCAATTCTTTCCCTTCACTATTTATACCGTTCATCACAACATGCGTTATGTAACACTTAACCCGCTATGCGTGTCTCGCATTCCTAAGACAATTATTTACCGCTATACTACGAAACGCGGGAAATGAATAGTCTTTATTGGTGTTAGCTGTCCCGCTTGACCGCCCCTTTTGTAATGGTTCTGCTTGGTTGGCCATGGTGGCCGTCCACAGTACCAAAACCAACCCGAAAAACCAAACCAAAAACCTCCCAAAAACCATAAAAAATACCGATAATCTGACAGAGAAGGACGAAAAATAAATCTATAGATAATAAGAAATACAATTATATAAAAAAAAAAAAGTAAACTTGTAAGTATAAACGGCCAATAACAGTGATTTTACCGGAGCTCAAATAACACACATCTTACCGCCTCGAGAGAGAGAGAGAGAGAGAGAGAGAGACTTTTTTTGACTTTTCAATGAATATCTTTTTTACAATTTCAAAAATTCAAATTACAAAGTCAAAATATACAATAAAAGAATTGTAAATAAATACAGATAATTATTAGATAATCAAGGAATATTTAACAAATTGGGAAACATAATAACATTTTTAAGTTAACAGAAAAGGCAAATATGCCTTACTTGAAAAAAATAGTGTACAGATACAGATTTGACAAAACAGTATTACAGTGAATAATTAAACCATTGTGTGTTTGGCTCCTCAGAAAAAGGGGAAAAAACAAGGAAAAGAGAAGAAAAAAAAGGAGGAAAGGGGTTCCAGTACGGTGGGTGTGGCAACACGTTTTTTGGCGTGTGCCGAACCCACCGTGGTTCCCCTGGGTTGGTGAAGCCACTGGCATTACTGGTGTGGGCCTTATATCCCACTCCAGTGGCTTCCAAAGAAAGAGTTAGAGCGAGAAAAAGGAGCAAATTTAGTAATTCTAACCGGGTTTAAATCAGCCATGTCAGCTTGTCATTAATGATGATGAACAAAGTATTATTTATATTCCATTTTTTAAGAAATTCATCATCATTATTGACAAGCTTATAGTAATTATATTCAAACATTATTTTATTTTTAATTCGGAGAGTAAAGATTAATAGGGGATCAACGAAATTAATATTACGGTAAAGATTATAAATGACATATTTGCAACTGACGATAAGGTAGTTTGCTAAGCGCACCGCCTCTCTATTGCGGCCCCTACCACCCGGGATCAAGGCCCAGTAGAGGTCGAAGTTTATAAGCAGTTCTGGAAGAAGGCGGTGTAGAAGACTGTGAAGACAGTTGAGGAGCGGTTGGATAGATGGGCAGGTGATGAACAGATGGCAGATCGTCCCTGAGTCTCCGCACCATCCACACGTTGACGAGATGGCTGGGTTTAGATGATGTAGAACTCGAAGCGATGGGATGATGTGTAGAAGTTTAAACTGGAAGTCTCCCTCTTTTTTAGAAGTTGGGGGACTGTATATATTGTTCCATTGAATGTTTGTGTTGTTTTTCAGTACTCCATTACTGTGCCAGTGAGATGTCTCTTGTGAAGGATCCGGGTTGAGGTTTGTATTAATGATGTTGTAGAGAGCTTTGGATGGTGCGGAGATGGCATTGTCCAAGTTGTTGATGATGACGTTCAGGGAACGATCTGGTTTTGAAGAAAGATTTTCGAGTGTAGAGACAGGCAGGAGAAATCCCCTTTGGTTGAAACAGAAAGGGAACAATCCGATGAGAGTAGTGTGTTGAAGAAAGCTGTTTTTGAAGTAGTCGCGAAGATGGAGGACGAGAAGTGCTGGAAGAAGAGATGATGTCATTTGGCTGTTTCCAAGATCCGGTAGTGAAGTTAAGAAGATCCCTCACCAGGCCGACCCCATGTGTCCGGAGCCGCTTAGAGAGGAATGCACCATCGTCAGTTGCATTTTGAATTGAGGGAATATTTATGGGTAAATTAAGAACATGGCTGATTGAGTCGTGTATAATTTTTAATCGAGCTCCAGATAACCTCCAGGCACGCATTAACTCACCGTAAAAGGATAGCATTCCAATGTCAAATTGAGGATCAGTATTTAGGTAGAAGAGATGATAGTCATAGTTAAATTTTTTGAAGCGATGTAGGTTGCATTGAAGAAGCGCCTTTTAAGATAACGAAAAATATGAGAGAGTCTGAAGGTGAGAACACGTGCCTGGAGGTTGACAAGGCCGAACCCCCCTCCGTTAGGTTTCTGATACAAAATTTGTTCTTTAAGATAGTGTCTCTTGTTGGACTAGACGAAGTCAACCAGCCGCCGTTGGAGTTCACTTAGGAAATTGTCTGGCGGAGTGAGTACCGCCAGACAATGAAAAATGTTTGATGCGGCTAGCTGGTTGGCAATCAAGACTCTCCCTTTAAATGAAAGGGAGGTCGAGATGCCAGACCAGCTAGCGAGGGTTTCAGTTAAGCGTTTTTTGCAAAGTGTCCAATTTTCGTTATTGTAGGTTTTTGTATTTCCTGAGTGAACTCCGAGGAAAGACAGGCCGTCGTTATTCCACGAAAAATTAAGCGGCTGATCGCTTCGTCCGATCCACGATCCTGCCCACAACCCCTGGGTTTTTCTCGCATTTAGGCGCGCGGCAGAGGCGCGACCAAAGAGATTGTATGCGTCTCTGATCGCGTCAATAGAAATTGCAGAATGGTCAGAAAGAGAACAGAGGTGTTATTTCGCAAGAGTGAATGGATGATAAAAATATCAGGATGAAGATACAAGCGATCTAACCTGGCTGGAAACACCACAATCTCTGGAGGGTTGTTCCGCAGCCAGTTGAATTGTTGTTCTGGAGGATTCAGTCTACGCCAAACATCACAGAGAGAGTGCACCTACAGTTTCCATGAGAGCTGCAGCGACTCCGGATCTTCGCTCGGTGGGCGTGTGCAGACGGTCTAGCGCAGGATTTTCCGTGCAGTTGAAGTCACCTCCGACCACAACGACACCGTCACTGTCACAAGAGGATAAATGTTTAGAGAAAGAATTAAAGACTTTAAAAGCAAGAGAGTCGCTCTGGGGTACTAAAAAATTATAAATGTGGAAAAGAGTTTCATTGGATTTAGTTTTTGTATAAAGAAGATGTCCTGGAAAAATGTTAAGATTTGAAATAATTTCTAAATTTTTATTATTAACGAGTGTAGTTACCCCAGAGCCAAAAGAGTTGGAAGGGGAAGAGATAGGAGTAAAGGGCCATAGGCTCCAGCAGGAGCTTATTTCCGTAAGGTTATAAGTCTCCTGCAGGAGCACTATATCGGAAAAGGGAAAGAAATTTTCAAAATAAGCATGTATGGCGGTATTTTTGGTTGGCATTGAACAGCCGCCTGTGTTCAGGGAAATCAGTGACAGTGTCATTGCGACCAAACTAACCAAGACCCTCATAAAGAAAAAGCAAAATAAATTACTTATCTAAGGTCCTGATCAGCTTGGCTACGCGTTGTTGTAAGCCTCTGTTGATGAGTGGGTTGTTGTGTAGCGGCTTCAGTTGTTTGACGAGCGGGCACGTGGCGGTGAATCTCTTGGCCACCTCAGCAGGCTTTCTTCGTGCTTTAACGGAGGCCAAGAAATTCATGAGCTCTTTAAGAGGACAGGGACCTTTTGTGTTGGAAATGCACTCAGGCACCGACTCGTCTTCGGTAGTCTGAGTGTCTTCCACATGTCATCTTGGTCGTTCGTCGACGAGGCCGGGGTAGAGACAAAGGAGGATTGTGAGTTAAGGACTTGGTCAAGGACTTGGGTGATGGAAGGAGTCGACTGTCATCGGCATCGCCACCTTCTTTGCTATTTTACGAGGGGAGAGGTGTCTTTAGAGGTGAAAACCGGTGTATCCTTAGAGGGGCTTGAGGGAGGATTTTCTCTTAGATACAACATCCGAAAAAGTTTGGACGGATGGTGGTGGCGATCCCCAGACAGAGCAACCGGGTTTGGATGGGGTGTGGGTAGGTTGACGGGGAATGAAGGTTGGGAAGGAGGAGGGAGTGGTGGGAGGGAGTGGTGGGAGGGGTAGGGAAGGGTGGGAGGTGGAGGGAGGAAGGGGTTGCAGATGACGCTGGGGCTACGGACGACGCAGGGACCCCGGACGCCAGAGAAGCCGCAGGAGGCGAAGGCCCGACAGACCCCGAGCCGCCCACACCAGCCGAGCCGCTCGCCCCGTGCTCTCACGGGGACCAGCGGCATCTCCAGGCTTGGCACAGGCGGCCCGACAGGACCCGAGGGCCCCACCGCCCGCGGAAGTCCGGACACCCGAGGGACCCCGGACGATCCGCATCTAACAGGATCAAGGGAGCAGGTTTTGGAGACTTTAGGTGGGTGCTTAGGATCGGATTTTTTCTGTTAGAGGGTTATGGACGAAGGTGGGTGGTGGGTTTAAAGATTGGTCTCGTTTTTGTCAATGTCATCGGTCCCCTGTTTCTTGCAAGCCCGACTAATGTGGCCGTAATCACCGCAGGAGAAGCAGCGTACCGACTCAGTCGAGAGAAATACACGGTAGTTAGTGCCTAAATACGAGTTTATGTGTTCAGGCGGAGTGACGTTCGGTTTAAGAAGAACATGCACTTGCCGCCTGAACGACATAATATGTGACAAATGTTTTCCTTGAAACCCAGGGGAATTGACCTTACCTGAGACACCACTTTACAGAAGGATGACATATTGTGTATCAGTACCGTGTTCGGGATCCTGGGTAAACATTGGAAATCGTGAACCGGGTGGTTGGCTGGACCAGTGGCGTGAGCTCGATGAAGCTGCCGTCGTAGGTCAGTCCGTTTTCGACTGCCTCGACGACAGCCTCCTCGAGCTCAAATATGCTGCTATACGACCGTTAGAAATTCTGGAAGCAGATAGAACCTGTGCGTTTGAAATTTGGTTAACCAGTGAGATGAGATATTGACGAACTGATATTGTGTCCAGCGCTTTGAACACAATTCCATTGTCCCTGGTAAGTGGGCTGTTGCCAGGAACAATGGAACCGCGTTCACCACCCTTGTTCACGCTTGAGTTAAGCTGAATAGGCTGCTTGCGCCTGACTGGTCATGGTGGCCAGCCAAAGCACAAAAACGACCAACAAATAGAGAAAAAAACCAGAAATACTCGAAAACAGTTAAACCTAACAAACAGAAATTCGCCCTGTATGATGTAGAATCAAAAAGGGTGAGATTAATATAAAATTTGTAACCATAAAATGCAAAAATCTCACAAAAATCTACTTTTTCCTGGAGCTCGAAATATACACGACCTACCCAGAGAGAGACTTTTTGACTTTTCAATGACAAACTTTATTTACAATTTCAAAACAAAGTCAAAATATACAATAAAAGAATAGTGGATTGATAGAGAGAGAGGGAACGCACTCCCATTTCCACAGTGTGCTTTGTTTTTCTCTCCCTTTGATTATTTCTTTGTAATTTTTGTAGTACTGAAAAATAATTGTTTATGATTCTCAGCCCCCCCCTAAAAATGTTCTGGATCCGCCCATGGGTTTGAACGGATGGGTTTTGGAAGGTTTGTTATGTATAAGGAATTCAATTCTTATTCTCCTTTGGAAGACGTTAATTTCACTCAAAAGAGTTGAAAGGGTTGGTTTAGCAGGAGTTGGAACAAAGTTTAAACCTTTACCCAGAGCATTTTTTCAATTTGAGTTTTGCTTTGGAAAGGTTTGTGATGAATTGTTCACTTTGTTCTACTAGTGTAGTCAGTAGACTATTGTTGTATTGTTTGGTTTTAGTCGAGCGTTCAAGTGAAAATTCTTTCATTTTCTGTTTTGATTGTGAACGTTTTGCCATAGTCGGTAGATAATTTAGTTATAAATAACATATACTTATGTATTTGTATTATATTATTAATAAGATAGTTGGGTTGACAAGTGGCACTTGTGTAAGTGTTCAGGGTTTTTGTTCCTTTTTATATATGTATTTATATGTATATATTTCAAAACAAAATGCTTAAAGGTAACAGTCTTACCTTAATGGTTATTTGGTTAATCCTTGTTACAAATATAAATCCACCATATGCTAATCAGTCAATGATTTGTACTGTAATATTCATTTACAATTATTTTAACTCATGATCAGGGCTTGATAGCCCCTGTTGACTGAAACGATACAAAAAGTATCTTTAATATGCCTTAAATGGTGACAAATTTGAATTTTCAAATGCCTGCAACACCTTTAATATCATATGAAATAATTTATAGTGTTACTAGAGTTAATAAATGTAGAAAAAATGAAGATCCATATCAGTTTTGTAATATTGTTTTTTCCATGGATACAGTATATTTTTAAGGGGCATAGGAAAAAATAGCATCAAGCAGTTTTGTATTTGACATATTTATAGGAGATCACTGAAAGTTTCATGGGTGTACCCGAAAATGCATATGACTTCAAAAGCTCACAGACTATTACCGATGAAATACAAATTATGTTAATCAGGGACAGATTTTGAAGGGGTCCATATTGTGGAAACTATTGTTATAGGCAGCTTCGTAGCCACGGGGGCTGATGGCACGAGACCCCACTAACTTCCAGTACCCTGGTGCCCCCACGAAAAAGATCCCAATAGATCCACAAAAAAGAAAAGAAAGGAAAAATCCATACCCTTGGCTTCCACCACCGAAAAGCAATGCACCCTGTGCCCCCTTACTGAATCCCACTGGCTACGCCGCTGTCCTGGGACAACATTGTTCCAATGTACTCTAAACCGTAGTTTTTCGAGAACATTATCAAAACCTCTGGATCTTATACAACCAATCGCATTTGTTTAAATCCATTGGGTCTCCCGCTGACCACAAACATAGTTATACAATTAATATTTAGTGCCTCGAGTAAAATGGACAGAATTATAATCACGGGGTAACATCTCTGAACAGATTTATTGCACTATAGGCGAAGCCGAGTGCGAAATGCATTATTTTAGATGTTATCAAGTGATACCATTCTTTCACCAGTTTGGGGGAAAATAAACTTAAGAGACACTGAACATTTTTTATGTTTTATTGAACTCGCTCACTAGTAGACTTTTAATTTGATGTTCAAAAGTGACACGAACGCCACTTAAATTTTAAACAAATAATCGGTCTCTATGGTCTCTTCGTAATAATAATTAAATGTTAATCGAGAACCAGAAATGCTTCTTGCTCATCCCAGTCCTCACTCATCCCCTTTCCCGAATAAAATAATATTCATAATGTATAAAGAGCTTCTGGTCCTAGAGTATGAGTGTAGATATTCGACTTGAAAAATTAGGGTTTTGGTCACTACATTGGTTTATAGCAATTTTTGCCTATACCGATTTTGGGATCGATGTTACTACGTAACTATTTGGGAAGAGGTTGATCCGATGATCCGACCTATAAAGGTAATAACAAATCACGTGATAAGAAGATGTTCTATTGGGACTAATTTGGAGCGAAAGCGAGATTGCAAATTAGTGTATGACACATTATGTGACATATGTTTCATCTGCCAGGTTCCCAAAGGCAGACTGATTCATAGACAGGCTACACATAGATTGATGAAACCTTTTATATAACTTTTTCACACTTTCAATGCAGGTTATCGCTCAAATGAGAACCATTAGTAATTTTTAAAAAAATCGTTGTCTTTTAACAAAAGTTACGTTCCTTCTAGGTAAATAATACCCTCTCCGGTTTCCCTACCAATTCCTGCCTACACGCAACAACACTAATCCTGAGTATCCAGTGTTATCTCAAACCCCCAACAGTTCAACGCAGTCCGGTTTCTCTTGAAGATGATCAAGACTGACGAAACGTCGATTTTAACCACCAGTGATAAAAATATAATTTTGTTTTATTTTTTTGGGTTTTTAAAAAATTATTTAACTGATGTTATGTGATTGGGCCATAAAATTTTGTTTATCTGGGAATGGGGGCCACACGGGGCCCAAATAAACAAAAAAAATTTCGTAAACATTTTTTTGGGGAAAATTTAAAACCCAGGGGGTTTTTTTTTCCAAATTTAAAATGACCTTTTTTGTTGCATCGTTTGTTATTTTCCACCGAAAGGAAAGAACAAACGAACAAACATGTAATGATTTTTTGACTTTGATCCAACGTTTGGTTCTACATCGAGTTTACAACAATTATCAACAATTATCAACAATTATAAACAATTATAAAAGTGGAAAAGAATTTCCCCCGTTTCGGTCTAGGCGGTCAAATTGGGGGAAACGGTTTTTATATATATATATATATATATATATATATATATATATATATTAAATTAAGGGGAATCTTTTTAGTATGGGGGTTTTTGGGAACCAGCCCAAAATTTTCCCCATAGAGGTGGTTAGAGGGGAACAAAATCGAAAAAATGTTCATACGGGGCAAAACAACGATCCAGAAATTTTTGGCGCAATTTGGGCATATTTTCCCGGAAGAAAAAAGGGACAACACTAGTGTTTTTTTAAAGCCCCTATTCGTACAGTGCAAGCTGTTGGGGGCATGTTGTTAGATCACTGTTGCCGAAGATCTGACGTCACGTTTTGAGGATCGTAAATTGGGACGGATTTGTAAATGAGTTTTTCTAATTAATAAAGAAGATAATTTTTTAAAATTTTTGGTTTTTTTTTCGTTTATAAGGCTGTACGTCTCGGGTTTTTTTGAACCCGAATGAAATTGAAATTTTCAAAACCCCGGGTATCCGCTTTGTAAAAAACAAAATACTCCCGAATGTTAAAAAATAACCAAATTTAACAGGTTTCATGTTTTTTTTGGGAGTCAAATAAATGGACTCACTGTAAAAATTTCCGCCTCTATATTAAAACGGCTAGTATAGCATCCACTTTCCCCACAGAAAATGTTAACAAAAATGGGAGTTTTCCATTTGTGTGGCTTATATTTTCAGTTTTTTACGGGTAATTGGAAAGAAATTGGGAACCGGTAATAAAATTTGGATGGGACGTTTAGAATTCAAATTCCGTTTTTATGATCCGATCAAATTGGGTTCATTTTTTTTTTTTTTTAATTTTTTTTTCATTTTTTCAAATTTTTTTCGGGGTTTCTTTTTCCAAAAAGTTTTTTTATTTAGAAAATCTATTTCGTTTTTGGCATTCATTTTCAATATCTCACCCCAAAATTTGGATTGAATGCCGTCAAATTAGCAATCATCGATGCATAGGGGATTTGTAGAAGTTTGTACTTTTCGTTTATGAGCGATAAATTTTCATCTTAAGAGTATATTCAAGTAAGTTTTCAGATGGCTTTTTTTTGTTGTGAGTTCTAAAGTCACCAGGCTACATTTTTTTTCGAAACTTTTCTTTGTGTCTTACCAATTTATTGATTTTATTTGTCAAAATATTCCCATATCCATTGTTATAAAAAAAGACAATTGGAAAAGTGAATCCGTATTGACACCCAAATTTTTTACTGTAGCATGTCCAGTCCCACTCCCCTTTACCCCTTTCACCAGCCCATTTTTCACATTTGGACCTTCCATACCAAAAATTGGCAGATAACCCCTGTAATTTATAGCAATTTGGTGGTTTAAATGAAGAGGCCACCACTCACACTCTGTAGTTAATGTACAAAATGGGGGAAACCACTGTACAGCATGCAGCAAGTATTACAAAAATTTGAAGTTTTGAAACTTTGAAAATTTCATCAAATTAATCTGTTTTAAAAGCCTAGGAAACTGGGACCTTTACAATTTCTAAAAATTTACCCCTTTTAATTTTCATTATTTAAACATTCCACAAAACCCCATTAATTGGTATTGGGCAAAAATTTTTGGCCAAATTAATGGGGGAGGGGAGGGGAAAAAAATGGAATTGAATGTTACAAAGAGGGCCAAAAAAATGATTAATTTCTAAAAAATCACTTTTGGTTTAATTTTTAAAAACATTTACCGATTGCACCCATTTTTAACAGTAAGGTTGAAAATTAGTTTTTATTTAAAAATAAACAAGGTTTACACAATAATCGTTGTTAAAGTGGTTATTAAAATAGGGTTGTTTTAACAAAGTAAAGATTATTTCAAAACAAGGAACTTGGGAATGGATATGTACATTGTTTTATCATCCTCGTTTGTTTTCTATTGTGAACGCTTGCTACAAACAATGCAGTCACGTTTTCTTCCGAAGGGTTTTTCCCGGGTAATGCATTTTCCATCAGCCGAACAGGAAGGGTTTTTCGTAGGGTCGGTAAACGCAGCATTGTATTACGTTCCCCCCCTGTGAGTAGGCCGTCTATGACTTGAAGACGGGAAATCAAAAATTTTAATGCTTGTTTGTTGGAGGGTTTAAAATTACCGTGGCATTGAGTGGTTCAAATACTGAAAAAACCCCGTTTCACCATTTAAAACCCGTGTGTATGTGTGTACTGAAAAAAATTTATTAGGGGACGGTTTTTATGAATTTGTTGTAGTTATCTTGATTTGGGGTTTGATAAGAAATATTTCGCTCTTCTTACACCGAATTTGTTTTGTAATTACTTTAACACCACATTTGTTAAGGGTCAAATTTTTATCATGCCAAAAAATGCATAACTGACCAGCCTTTCATAAAATTTTTATTCCCTTTTTTATTCTATTTTCTTTGGGGTTTTATTTTTCCCCGGGAGTATAAACTGGACCACAAATCCAAACTTAATTGAGACAGTTTGGGTACCAGATGGGCTTTTAAAATAATTATCCAATAAATTAATGTCCTTTATGTTCGTCCATTTAAAGTTAAACCTTCCCGGGGTGTTAGGGGGAGGGTGGCACTTTTAGGGGATGAATCGCTTAAGTACATGTAGCCTTTTTGAAATTTTTTTTCTCTCCAAACAGCCCTGTGCAGCATCCACAAAAGGGGAACCCGCCACTGTTCAAAGAGAATGCCAAATTCCCCTTTGACCGGTTTTCGGCATGTACTGTAGAAACCCGAGGCGTCCCTTAAAATTTTAGCATATCATCAGGAGATAGGTTCTGTCCAGGTAAAGAGGGCGAAATTTGGGGGGGGGACATTACAAAGGCTAACTTTTTAAGCTTGTCACATCCAGAGGCTGGGTTTAGGCAACCGGTTGTCGGGGGGGAAAAAAACCATAATGGAAATAAACTATTTGACATTTTGGATGGATAAAATGACATCCGTAGAACTTAATGTTACCAGTACATCGTACGGGCGACGTTGATGCCCAAGCAAGCAGTAGCGCTACAAAAGCCACTTTCATTCGAGTACCAGGAGGGTTTTTGAAACAGTTTGCTCTGCGGCGGGTTTTTTTGTTCAAGCAGATCCCAGACGGGACGCAAAGAACAACTGGGAAAACCTGTATGCAGAAAGGCCGAGAAGTCACCCAGGACCAGAGCTCCGGGAAATTTCACGGCTTCCCGTTGAGATGACTGATCTTTCCAACCCGATCTGAAGTCTGTTTTTTCCATCTGTTTGGGATTTTTTTTGGGGGAAAGGAAGAGACAAATGAAGGTGCTTTTTCTATCACACAGTATAATTTTTGAAAAGGGGCCTAAAAATTCAATTTTTTCCGGTTTTTGATGACCAGATTGAGAAATTTTGGGACTTTTTTTTTAATCTCGTAATACAATTTTAATTTGGGGAAGGTCCACAGTTATCATGGAACGGTTGTAATGTAATTAAATATCCATTTGTTTTTAGTGTCATGCAAAAAATGCAATTAATATTTCGTCTTTAATAACATGTTACACGCCGTTTCTATATTTTAATACATAAATGAATAACATAATCACGTGATAAATTTTTATCAACATCGCCAATGGTATCTTGGCTTTTAAATTTGGCCATTTATTTAATATAGATGTTTGGGGGTTTTTTTTGTTGGGGAATTTACTCAGATCCGTCAAACATGAAATTACGGGAAAAAGAAAAAAATAGAACTGGATTTATCTAACTCAAAGTTAAATTGTTTTTATCAGCTTAAAATGGTATTTCCAAAAACCAATTAAAAACGATGTTGGGGAGTGCCTAACAATTTTTACGGTCAAACCCCACAAATATAAATACCTCATCCTATCCACGTCGCTCGAATGTCCTTTTTTTGCCTTTGTTGAGGATTTCATCACCATGATCATCGCTGCTTTCATCATTCTCCGTGTCGATCTCCCTTTCCGAGTCACTATCATCAAATATCTCGCCAAATGGCAGCATTTCTATCGCTGTGCATGATTGTTTCGATTCGGCAGCCACTTTCCCGCCGCAACTTTTTCTTTTGATTATCGCGGTGGCTGGGGGGTGGGGGGGGGGACGCTAACTATGCGCGGATTAATTAAATCGTCGATAGAGGGCGACCGTCATGAAATTCGCCTAAACATTTTGACTGGGGACCAATAAGCTCCGCCGGTTGTAAAAACAATACGTTTGCAAAGGTGCCATTGTAACATCCCCTGGTCTGGAACAATGACCACAAATATGTGCCATTTGGCGCCGCGGTATGGATAGGGTTATGGTATGTTAATGGTAACATGAGTTTTGTCCTTTTTTGGTCACAGTTTTGTTAAGCGGCCACGGAAAATCGAAGCCCTCTTTGTGAAATTAAGCTTAAGAATTAGGACGGTTCCCGCCGAATATATGGGAGAAGAGGGACTTGGTCTGAGTAGAATACAGGCTAGACCAAGAAAATACTTTGAGCAAATAAGGAGAACCAATCCAAGGCTATTTATCTCATAGACTTCAAGACCAATGAGTTGTGTTGAGGGATATGGAACCCGAACACATTCACCGAATTGTGTGCTATTGAATACTTGGGATTTCAAGGATGGGCATCTTTATTTCAGTTGTAGTTTTTCTGCCAGTTATACCACGAACTGGAAATTTACGCAGAGTCGGGGTTTCCCTTGAAGAATTTAACCTTCGGGTGATGAGGATTCCAATCAGCTGGTGCAGCCGTCAACTTTTGTGGAAAGAAATGGTTGGTGGGTTGGGACTACCGTGGATGAAAGCTTACCCCCGTTATAATCAGGACGGAGTGCATCTCCAATACAGCAGGAATGCTGCAGTACAAACGTACGTTGCGACAGCTCATTAAGTTTTTGAATCTCACATCTGAGGATAGTAGTAAAGTTTTTTTTTTTTATTAATCAGTTAATTGGTACCTGATTTGATTGTTGGTGTTGATTGTTCGGTAAGAATGATGTTATTTAGTGAAGTTTAAGATTGTTTGAAAATAAAATACCCAATTAAATCCTTTAGGGATTAGCACCAGTAAAAAGTGAATAAAAATAAAATTAATAAAAATGTTGGCCCACTGTTAATCATCAGCTTTCACGAGAAGTTGTCAATCAGAATCAAGCGCGTTTTAAATATCACTTTTATACAGTCAAAAATGTTCTAATTATGAGATACACCTTTTTACCGACAGACGGCCGAATTGAATTAGAAGCTTTGGTGCGAACATGAACATATCTGGATCAAATGACTTTGAGCCTGTTTAATCATTAAAAAGAAATCATTTTGTTTACTCGTGATTAAAGTCCTACATGTAAAGCTATTGTAGTGATATTTGTAGTCTTTCGACTGTTGACTTGACACGCCAAATTAAGGAAGCTTGAGCCAGTCTTGCTAGAAATTGGTAGTGTAGCTTTATTTTATCCGTTGATTGCTCACAATCACAAAAAACCTAGTACAAACAAATATACATACCAATAACTTTCCATATTTGGTTCATGTGTATTACTGATCATCATCTTCAAAGTTATACTGAGGGCTAATTTAAATCAGCAAAAATACACAAGTACCATATTTTTTCATCCCACTATACAGCAGTCTAAATGTGTGCGGCATATATCCTTGTCAGTCAGACACATGTACATTGTACATCCACATATATGCCTATGTTATGTATGCAGCCATACATACATATAAAACCATGCTTTTCCAACATCAATAGTTTAGAAACATTAAATACCAAAAATATGATTAACTTTAGTAAGCGCATCTTTAGCAAGCCGATCCTCAACTTTCTCTACATAATTGTATTGACTTCGTAGCAATGTCCCGACCCTGCTCACCCATATAAAAGGTGAAAATCTACTCCATCTAGTAACAGCAGTTCAACCCAAAATCGGTGTAGCTTATCAAAAAGGTCCGAAAGTTCGAGAAACTTTTACCCAAGCACATTATTAGTTTGCACCAGAGTTGCAACATCTTTTATAGCCTAAATGAGCTCCTATAAAGTATCACTAATAAACTAAAACATATTGACAATGAATACTAATTGGATGCAATAAGTAGTTTCATTTATGGAAAATATTACACAATTAAATAAATGTTGTCAACAGAACTAATGCGCTCCTGGCACAACCCAAAAGACGACTACGTGCGCGACCATTAAAAGTGAAGTACTTTCAGCGAATCACACTCAATTTATACTATTTAAAGAAAAGGAAGCTACATGTACGGTGCATGCTATGGTCTAAAAGCCTTTTACCACAAATCTCCCTACTGGTTCGATCCACGCATGGAGATCGATTAAAAGACAATTTTGTTCAGTAACTCTGATGAAATCTTAAAACATCCTTAACCCCTAACGATGGTAAATAAACATTTAAATATATTTTTGCCACCTAATCATTAAACACGTGCGATATAGGACAAGTTCTCGTGAGAGAACAATCAATTACATTTAGCGACCTGTTACAACGAAATGAGCGTGAAGTCGCACTATACCATTTCACGGTACAGTGGGAAAAGTGAAAAAATCGGAAGGAGGTCTATTTTTAATTTTTATTATATTTGCAATTTGTAAATCTCCTTATATCGAATTCCAAATTTCCAGTTCGATCAGACAATTAGAAAACCTCAATTTCAGGCCAATTTCGTTGGTAGCATTGCTCATTCTGACAAACAACTTGAAACAAAGACAGGCTCAAAGCCGCAAATCCCCCTCTGGTGGTCTGGGGGAAATCGCTGTAACCCCAAGTGTTATATATCATTGGAAAGCTCTTGTTCTACTGAATCCAGAAATACCAATAACTCAATTGTTTAAATTTCCGACTTTAAGCTCATTTTGTGGTGACAGGTCACATTTGTGTTCACTTTGTGAGTGTTACCCTTATTCAAGACTTTGTAGACTAGGCACGATATGATCCTGCTCCCCTCCTCACGAGTAACAATTAATACATTGATAATTCCTTTTATTGTAATTAATAGTAATTTTAAAGGTTGATATGTTATAGGTCCTTTTTTAAAATTTTTAAATTGGGGAAAAGGTGGAATGGGGGGGGGGGGATCCCGCCCGGACCATATTACTAATGTCCTCGTTTGTTTGTTTGTCCTCTTGTTTTAATAGTCCTGTTTCGACACTTTTAATTAAAGTTAGATTAAATTACATCTGCATTTATTAACATCTCTATCTCTTTGAGGAAATATTACTGCTAGGTTCGAACGTAAAAGTAATAACATTCGTTTAATAATCTCGAGTTCAATTAAAAACCTTGTAAATATTACTGTAAATAATTGTAAAAAAACTGAAATTCATTGTTAATATCAATCCTGTCTTCGTTGCCTATGTTTTGTCTGAATTATTTTAGGACCACCATATAGTTTATACACAAGTTATTCAACGGAGAAAAGGGTGACATATTCCAATATCAAACATTTGAAAGTATCATACAAGAATCTTGGAGTGTTCCTTTCGGTCATATTCCTCCTTGTAAACAAATTTTGTTTCCCTTTGGGGAAACAGTAGCGTATGTCAGGATTTTCGGGCTGGGGTGGGGCAAACATTTTTTTGGGGGTGAATATACCGACACTATTTAACCAACAAGTGAGGGCCCTGCCCCCCGCTATTTGCTACTCCTATGTCTTGTAAAATATCCCGTCATTTTTTTCCCCTTTTTTCCCTTAGGGTTTTACTTTCTTTCCTTGTTCGTTCGTTCATTTGTTTGGTACATTTTTGCGGAGGTGGGTGTTACCTGCAACGTTTCCTGACGCCAAGGCATAATCATATAAAATAGTTTTGAAAAGGAATTTGTCCTATAATTTCACTTTGACTGATAATTTAATGAAAAAAATTTGCAAATGAATGCCAATTGATGGAATTGAAATGAACCGCTTGCGAATGGTTGTCATAAAGTGAATAAAATTATACCACACTGGTTGAGTTAGAATTACCGGATACTTATTTTAGCGATGGGTTAAATGAAAGTTAAATAAATGGGGTTAGATGAGTTGGGTATTACATTGAATGAAAAAGGTTTCAAATTCGCCAGGAGAAACCTATACTGTGATTTTTGTTTAACATTACCCTTGAATTCAACACTTATTTTTGGGGACTGTTCGTTGTTAAAAAAAATAAAAAATTTTTTAAAATGGTTAGAATTAAGAAATTATTTTCTACATCATTTGTATGGGGAAATATATGATTGTATTTGTTTACCGAAGCATCGCGACGAACAGTTTCCCATATTGACAAATTATTTGATTATGACACGGACCTCATGCCCTTCTTTTCACCTTTCTAAGTATATAACGATCACCCCCATGTAACATTTGTATGTAAAAATTTTGAGCATGTTGTGACTTGAAGAGAATTCGAAGAGAGCACTCTTTGTGGACTTGCTGCCACGTTATCAGAAATCGGGGAATACCTTTATCCCTCTTTTTGGGAACCAAAACAAATTAAATCAAATGACCCCTGTACTACTTTCGGGACTTTGTTTGGAATAAAACATATTGTCATATACTTTCCAGTTTGGGAAAATAGTTCATACTGAAATATTGGTAGTATTATAAATACCCTGGTACTCTACACGGGCCCTGTTAACATTATTTCGATAGACATTCAAGCTTACGTAGCAGCTCTACGTGGGGTATGGTGATGCCAAGTCTACTTACAATCATAATAGCTTTTACATGTAGGATTTTTTAATCCGTGGCAGAGGGTTATCTTGTTGTGCAGCTTTCGTGACAACAACCAGCAAAAGCACTAAACTGACTTAGTTTTCTTCTAAGTGGCAAAATGTGGGCATTGACACAAACACACGTGGTTGTCTATGTACACAATAAATATATGGGGTACGCCTTACACAATGATATAATCTCTGTATCTTATAGCCTCCATCCCCATTGGTAATGGAGTTATTCGTTCTGCGTTGCTATTTACCCACCACTAAAACATGGAGGAGAAAACATCCAATTGAAATCTAAATTACTCAGGAAGAAAAAACCCAAGTGCCAATGGTTTAGTAAAAGCAAAAGTAGTTCTTCTTGTTTCTTGTTTTCCCCTTTTTGTCTCGTAAATAAGACAAAGTTAATTGGTTTTGACTGAATATGATATAAGTTAGCGAGTTTAATACACGTACATCTGCTTATACTATACTGTGTAACTGTGCTAGAATATTTCACTCTTTTGAGTAAGATAAATTATGGTGCCTGACATAGCAGAGTCTCACGCATATTACATGCGTGTGTGTGCACATCCCTGACATTTCTAACCCCTCGTATTGAGCGCCAAATCTCACGCAAGAAGTGAGATCGGAATTATATAATTTCGAGAAATGTAAACATTTAACTATTTTTTTTAAAGATTTTCATCTCGGCATCTTATAATTCAAAACACCATTTGCACAATAGAGCAACATTTGTATCGTTCAATGGGTTTTGATGACAATTGTGTGAGCATGGGTGTATTATTATATGCCGATGCATGAATAAAGTTTGAAAAATAGCTTCCACGAGAATACTTTAAACTCACTTGGAATCAAGACAGACAGTGAACAACCAACCTGTAAATATTTCAGCTAATAATATTGTGGCGATGGCTACAAATAAAAATAACAAAATATGCAGTCAGATTTGTGATCATCAATTATTTTATGCCATAATATTTGTGTTCTGTCAGTGGTATTTGGAGAATAATGTGTATTTTCTATTGTTAGTAATTTGCCGCAGACAGAAAGATTTAAAAATATATCAATATGTTTGATACCATAAACAACTTTACATCAAGTTAGTTCAAACGTTTATACTGATTATTTGTTATGATCAATGTTAGCCTAGACGATTCTTTAAATATGTTGTATTAGCGGATCAGCCCAAGACCCAGGACATTTCCTATACACAATCCGTACCCTTTAAGTTGCTTCGCTTCCTTTGGGGCGAGAACGGTTTCGATCAGCATCTTGAATACTGAGCTATAAAGGCGGGTAGTTCGTAAAACTAAAGACAATATTCAACCCAGTACAGCATCTTGTAGGCCAGATGAAACGCTTCGCAGATTTAGAGATATATCACCCGTGTTTGGCTAAAGATCCAAATATAGAATATAAACACGAAAGAATTTGGAAAGATGATAAAACAAAATTCAGATGTCAGAAACTGTATAAATGCGATATTTAAAACGCGCTTGCTTCTGATTGACAGCTGCGCTGGCCAATCGGAAGACTGCACATGCTCTCGTGAAAGCCGAGGATTAAAACAGTGGGCCAATATGTTATTAATTTTATTTTTATTGATTTGTTTTACTGGTGCTAATCCTTAACGGATTTTTTCGTTCAATGTCTCAAATGAAATCTTATAACATCCTTAACCCCCAACAATGGTAAATAAACATTTAAATATACCGCCTAATCGGGCCAAACACGTGCGATATAAGGTAAGTTCTCGTGAGAGTATCCGGGCTCTGATAATTCATTTCTCCGCTTTATAAAATCTGTACTCATTCATTCTTATTGTCAATATTTATAAATCATCTTGAATCATCCCATTGAGGGGGAGAATTTCGTATCGCTGCTTTTCCA
>CM055831.1:35585403-35697825 GCA_029582265.1 Zoroaster sp. YZ-2022
ATCCATTTGAACCATAACCAACAAGTATACACTTGATATTTAAACTTTTTGCAGTTATAAGACTTGATGGGAACTATACTGTGAATGTGCGCTGTGGTATCGTGACTCATAATGACCTCTACTTCCGGTTCAACAGGAAGTTTGAATAAAATAAATATTTTAGGGTACAAAACAATGCAAGATGAAGTTTCTTTAACATGTTAGAACAAAAAGCCAGTACTGAGGAATTCTTATTATTTTTTGACTGCACCCAAACATCACTCACAAATGAAAATGCAAATAAAACCACACATTATGAATCGTGGAACAGCTTTGTGTTCGTCCGAAGGACAAACACCTTACAAAACAAAGGTCAAGATCATTTCATGCAGACTCCTGTACCTTACAACTTATACTGGACATTAGAATTCAATAAACACGACCCCACTTGACCTCTTTCCTTCCGATTCCAAACAAGACAAACAAGACCACCCTCAATATCAGTCACCGTTGAAATAGTTCATGGTATACTCCATTAAGTATCTAAGGTCAAGGTCATTAACTGTAAACAACACAACGTCATTAATCGGGGAACAGCTCTGTGTTCACGTCCAAAGGACTAAACACCTAAATGTCTAGTATTTATTTGTTTTGTTCAATTGGAGTTGAGGTGTAACACATCTGAAGAGTTAACATTTTACACACAAATTTGTGAGAGTTCAACCTTCTAAAAGTGCACTCTCAACACACACTCGTCCAAGGTCGATTGTATTGAATAAGTAAAAAGGAAGCTACACAATGAATTAATCGGATGATTGTGAAATATCGTGTTTCACATACTTATATCACGCATAAGAAAGATGCGATTGCATGTGTCTAGTCTCCTTTCATCATCAAACAGTGGTTGCCATAAATACCCACATTTCAATGAAAATAATTATAGCCAATATTGGAGTTAATGGTGACAGTTCCCTTTTACACAGGTTTGACTTTCTAAAATTGCACTGTTAAAACCAGTTCGCGTCGGAGAGCCGTGTATACACGCAATTTTTTTGCACCACGGATCGAGAGAGCGTCTAAACACGCCATAGGAAACTCCGTAATATGTTGTATGCATGCTCGGTTGAGCAACGCGTGTACGGTGACATGCTCCGGAAGTGCCGGCCACCCGCTGTGGAAGCTTCCATTAACGTGTGTGTGGGAAAGAAACCCGCCACAGGGCCCAGAAAAAACTGTTTTATTCCCGACGCGAACAGGTTTTAAACACGCACACGTCAAAGGGTTTAAATTGTATCTGCAAAAAGTAAAAACGGGGGCTTTTTCTTTTGGGGTGTGGAAACCAATTTGACGACTGACATTACCCCCAAAATTTTGGAATATGGAATAAAAATAAAATATTGAACGGGAATACCAAAATTATTACTGGTCAACCTCATAATAGCGGATCAACCCCAACAGGAACTAACAGGCCATCCGAGGACCACGCCGAACATATAGTTGTATCTCGAACTGTAAAACTTTGGGGAAACGTTTTTAGTAAAGTTTTAAAAACAAAACCACACTTGTTATTCACAATCTGCTATTAAAAAAAATGCTATAAGCCGAAAAGCCAGCCAGCCAGCCAGCCAAGAACTACTTATATCCTTATTTGTCAATACATTGTGTAAAACATCTTTAAAATGTTTTAATAGCATCAGAGGAAAATCAAGACCTGTAACCACATTGAGTGCTGCCATGGTTGAGCGGTTTAGTGCATCGGATTTGTGTTCTGATGGCCGAGTCGTCAGAATAATGCGTTCAACCCAACCCGCGACCATGGTGCTTGTGTCCTTGAGCAAGACACTTTACCAGTTAATTGCTTGTCTCACCCAGGGTAAATGGGTACCTGTGAGGGGCAGAGTTGGTTGTTGTGTTTTATCAGGCCCTATTTCTGTGTGCTGTAATGGCAGCACTGAGCTATGTATACTCCCAGGGAGCTGAGATGGTTTCAGGAATGATTTATGAGCCTGATGAGCGAGGGGGTAATAAATATAATGCGCATGGTGTCACCGCATTTAGTCTTACTTTATCATCCTCACCATGCAAAGTTACAAGTTTTACCTAACATAATGTGCCTTCATAACCAGTTTGGTGGATACGTGCGCTATATAATTCAAGTCCACATGTTATTATGGATAAAGCGTGGCACCCACATGTGTCCTCCTAGTCCTTGTGGCCAAGTGAGGTTTTTGTGTAATACACCAAGAAATACCTTGCAATTGCCACAATGAATGAACAAACCTCAATAAACCACACCTTTTATCTGTGTTGTTGTTCCAGTCACTTTGAAAAAACATAATGGTACGGTGGATTGTATCGTTGGTACGTGAATGTATCTAAATGTATTTTTTCACTGTTTTCAATGATGTATTTGTAATAGAATCATTAAAGGGACTTTCGTAAAAATACACGGACTGAAATCGCATAGCAGGGTTTATTATGTCTCTCATAATTATTGTATCTCATAATTATGACTTCAGCATCTTTATATAAGTCATTAGTATAGTTATCTATTTATATGTTGAAATGCTGGGGTAAGACAATGACTGAGTTAATCTAAAACTAGCACCTGATTCCATGATTTGCTGACATTGTCTCCTTTAAGACTGACATTGTATAGGACTGATTTTTAAGCAACATCTAGTTTTGCGGACAGAGGGGAAATGTGTCCAAATACCAATTCACAAAATGGATTGCAAACTCAAAAGCACCCTCAGAGCTCAAAAGTGTAAGAGGGATATACTCATCATGATGTATTAATATTTAAATTGATCCATAGCACGAGTCGAACTGAATGTTAACCGAGGCTCATTGATGAGGAGTCATGAGCGTTTGAGGAAAACAGTGCATCATAATTCGGTCGGGCGAACTCTCAGTACGAAGGTTCGTGGACCATCTAGTTACCGTAACCCTCGTCCTGGCGATTATATAGGAGGCATGATAATCGGGGATCCACGCTTTGTTTGAGAATCTGACGTCACGCTTCGAGGTCATGACGAGACGCCAGACAAAAGATCTCAGTTTTGGGGAGATGAAACTGTCTTTGGCCTTTTGATAGGGAAAAGTAAAGATCAGGACCAGCCCAATCCCTCGCCTTCCTTCCTCTTCCCACAGGCTTTCGAGCATGCAGTTTTGCATACCGGTACCAATGCAAGCAGCACGAGCGCGCGCATCCCAAACTGACGCACGACTGGGAATTCCCCTACCTTTCTAAGCATGTTGTCCAATTGTTGCGGACCAGAACATGCAGAATCCTCAATTTACTCCTAAATGAGCAATTCCTAAGGTTATATAATCAACTGGACGGTAAGTTACAAATGAAATTAACGCAGTTTGGTGTTTCAGTTTGTTTCGCCCAGTGAAGGATTCTCTTGTAAAATGCTGAATTTCAATGCATGATCATGCACGCGAGACGTCTTGAGCGCCGTTTTTGGAGACGCACAGACCAGGGTGTGGCCATCAGAAAATTGATGTTGGTATAATGACTCACCCCAAACTGTTAGAAGGTTGATGGGGGCACAGAAAATGTACCCAAGAAGAAAAAACAGTTGGTAAATCATGTGCATCATTCATTCCAGATGGTTGTAAAATTTACTTTTTAAAAATAAATGGTATAATTTGAGAAGCTCTCAAAACTTTAATCAATATTCTTGAAAGACCAATAAAATGGAAGGTGGTAAAAATGTTTGCAAAAAGTACTTTAAAACTTTGAAATGTGTAAAAATGTTGTTAACATTTTGTCCAAATAAAAAGATTTTCACCAATCCATATATATCGCATGAACCCGCTGCTATATAGATTCTAGCCGGGCCAATCGTCATCGGGGCAAGCTCTTTGGTGGTCGAGAGGTTAAGACGTCTGCAAAACTAGTAAGTGATGGGAGGTGTGGGTTCGAATCCCGCCCGAGTCGCTGTGTGTAGTTTTTTCACAGACACTGGAAAGCACTGAGCATAAGCAGCTGATGCTATACACACGTCGGTGTAGGGCAACATTAAATCAATTGTTTATCTCCCGCGCAAGAATCACCAATCTCATATATCCGCAGAACCCGCTGCTACATAGGACTTAATGCCGGCCAATCGTCATCGGGCAAGCTCAGTGGTCGAGAGGTTAAGACGATCCCCACTGGCCAGTAAGTAGGAGGTCGTGGGTGGTTCGAATCCCGCCCGAGTCGCCTGTAGTTTTTTCACAGATACTCGGGAAGCACTGGACGCCGGTGCTAGTATGGAGGGTGATGAACATGGACAAAACTACAGTTTATAATAAATGTGCTCCTTTAATGCTCCAGGCTTTGTGTGCTTTTTGTTCGAAAGCTGGTCGACTAAAGTCGCCTATGTAATGCAAGGAAAGGGTTAACAGCACCATTTTCCAGAGTCGACATTCTCTGAGGGACGATCAGAGCAGATACGCTTCCGATCGAAACGTCGGGTTAACCACCACCAGTTCTTTTCAGAACTACTCATTACTCAATTGAGATTCCACATGGTGTCACTCGCAATTAGTGCTTACTTTATCATCCTCACCATGCAAAGCTACAAGTTTACCCTAATACCGCATGAGCCGTGGTGTTCCTTTATATAAAGAAGGGCGACCAGTGGCTGCATAATAACGGTATTATACAGCAGCCATGGTAAATCAGTAATATTATTGTATCCCGTTATTTAGGCTACATTTCGTGTTTGTAAGGCCAGTCTGAGTTCATCTAAAACTTTGAAGTAATATTATTTTTATGTCATAGATTTCCTTGTGTTTTGCCCGAGGTGTTGGTCTTTGTACAATTGATAATTAATTTGCTTTGATGGTTTTTATTGGGGGAGGATGGGGGCGCTCGTATTTCTAAATCTCGTATTCCTAAATATTGTTGTGTTCATTTTGTTATTGTTTTTTTTAAGTTTATTGCTCCATTTTAATCTTCTTTAGTCCTATCTTTAATCAGTATGGTAGACTGGGATCAATGGGGGTCTTTTTGGCAATTTAGTCCTTTGTTTTATTTCGTATGTAATTGTCCGTAAGACTGTTTTATCATTATTATTAATTCATTTGTAGCTCCTTCTGTAATAGCTTTGTATAATATTGATATATTTTATATAATATGAGGGCCCCAAATGATCAGCTATGCTGGATGGGTTACCCTCGTTAAAGATGGTTTTAAATATACCCATTCCATGCCCTGTCGAAAATCTGCTTTGATCATGACAATATTCCCCCTTTAAACAAATATAATAACCGACAAAGTAATTAACCCATAAAACATATTTTTGGTGGTTTGTGGTCAATAAATGAAACTTCTCAAAATTTGCTCATTTTTTTTTCCACCATTTCCAATTTGAGTTAAAAAGAAAAGGTGTTTGTGAGGCAATAATATTCATCCATGTGGTGAGGTTTTAACCTAGTTCTTCTGGAGCATTGCAAACAATGCAAGCCACAATTCTGAATGATAAATACACACAGGTCTAAAAGGTCACAACACCCCGCTCTCTTCATGCAACAATGCAATGCTGATTTCAAAGCGGGTGATTTCAAAGCAAACATTTGCAGGCAGTGTAACATAGTTTATATTGCAGCGTTAACAAAGCCATGAAATTTGAATGGCCAACAGTTTTTTTCAGATTTTTTCAAGGTTTTTTAAACAGTGTTACGATGCCTACGGTTCAGATCAATTCACATGAACCTCACCCTGTTCTATAAAAGAAAGTTTAACATTTTGGGCTATATGTTATCTGAGGAAAATGTTAAGAATTTTCATTGTTTTTTTCAATATTTGAAAATACTAAGCCCAAAATCCTTTTGTTTTCAAACTTGATATAAATTGCCACCAAGGATTTATTTAAATGACTTGTATTTACTGGGCCCAATAATTTTATTATATATATATATATTTTGGGGGGGAGGGGGATGAGGGAATCTACTGATCACCCCATGGACAAAATGGGGTATGTATGTATACATTTCCATTCCCCCCCACCCCTTGTGGGAATTTATGGTCATGGCCCATGAGGATATTTTCAGTCTCTAAAAACATATCACAGGGTCCAGACATTTCCTCTATTTCTTCTGGTAACATAATTTAGGTCCATCCGGCAACTTTTTTTAAAATAGTAAATAAGCACTAGTAAACAAGAGCACTTCAGACATAATTTATTTGCAGGCAGGATTGGTACCACTAGTTAGCTTTTGGATAATAATTTGCATTTGTAATTAGGTTAAGTAATCAGGTTATTACCAGTAACTCTTGTTTCCATGGGATTCGGTTAACTGGTTCTGGAAACAAAGGTCTATGCCCGCACCCCCCTCCTGCACCCCCTGCCTCCCAAATTCCAAATCCCCCATTGTGCATGATAATGATTTGTGCTTGCAATACCAATAAAGGCTACTTTAGCAATTCCCCTCCTCTGCACATTGAAGGAAGATGCCTGATAACCTGAGTTAAAAGGGACAATATCATCATGATCAGAGCAGAGGGCATGGAATTGGTGTCCTAGTTTAAAGATGAACACAGTGACTGAAAATTAGTGGCTCTATTTATGCAGCAACGGTAATATGACCTTATCATATGGGTGTTATTTTTCAGTCACTTAGTAAACCTAAAACTAGTAACTTTAAATTCCATGCCCTGTTGATCGTGAGGATAGTGCCCCTTTAAGTTGCTGTGTCTGATCTGATATCATTGTTATCTTCCCTTTAGATCCATACAGTCTGGTGCTCGTAGCCAATCTAGAACCACCAGGGATTTATGTTGCTCAAGCAGACACCTTCAATTTTACACTCATCCCTGGATCGGAGAACACAGGTGGACCGGTTGCGTCGACTATGATCCAATAGATTCCAGGTTGTATGACGGATGTAAACCGTCCAGTATTCAACGTTCCTTTTGGATGGAAGTGGTGGAAGTTCTCGCCAAACCTTGATAGTAAGTATCATATGAAATAATTATGCTTTAGGACAAACAAAACAGTACGCTTGTAGTAATAATAGCCGTTTTACAGCTCTTATCCCAGGGCAACCTTTGGGAGGCCCTGGGTTTTTACCCACGGTTACCCCCGGCGCAGTTTCATAATGTCCCCGCAAAACCCTCCGCATATTTCATGGGTTCTTATTCCCAGGGTTCCGCACCAACGTTTCACACTATGATCAAACCCCAGGGCAACCCGTGCTGTATTTTGGTTATAACGGAAGTCAGAATGAATTAGCTAGGAACCAGCGCAATCCCAGTATGCAATGCGTGCACGTACTCATATTAATTGAAAACAATCCAAAATGGCTACGCATAACATGAATGATGATATAATTAGACAGTTCTTCGTCCCCATCTTCACTTTCACCAATGATTTGAATACCAAAAATACAAAACATGAACTTGCGTGATCAAGCTTATGATAATCAGTTGACAAACTGGTACCTTTTATTTGCAGTGTATACTATTACACGTTCATTGAGACAGATATAATTTTACCTCGTCCGAAATTCTAAATTTGACCTGCTTCAAAATCATTAGTTTTGGAACTGATAAATTCTTCCAAAATATAACGTGAACTATGTTTTCATTGATATTTCGTTTTCTATAAAATGCAACAAAACTTTATAAATACTTGAATACAAATCTATAAAACAAGAGCTTGAACTCGGATCGTTCAATTTATTAAGCGCGCATTCCTGAACTCGACTGTTTATCTCTCTGACCTTTCACAGTTTGTTTACGTGATCTGTCCTCCATGTAAACTGGGGTAAGCACAACCCGCTATCGTTTCCTACCAGCTGTTACTCCCTTTTCGGGGGATTCTAAGACATTTACCGCCTACTCCAGAGCAGGGTGGCTAATATCCAGGGGGATGCCCATTTACAGGGGCAGACCGGGTGGGGGGTAAGAGATCCAAGTGTGAAATGCTAAACTGTAATTCCCGAGATGCCCCTGGGGATTTGAGTAGTGTGAAAAGCCCCAAAGTATGTAAATCCATCCATACTTTTTTAAGAATCAAGGATATGTATAAACCAACCTGTGAAAGTTTCAGCTTATTTCGTTGGGCAGTTGATGAGAAAATATAGTGAAGATGCATTCAGATTTTTCATAATTCATTCCAACTTGGAATTTTTATATTGGGATGACAGAAAATCATTTGAAAATTATTTCTACTAATTTGACTAAAATGATAGCACCCGATCGAGGCAGAAATATTTCAAGCGAACTCCTGCTAAAGTGAGATGTTTAGATCCCTGTAAAGTAGCAGGTATATACTGCAATTTTGCATTAATCGATTGAATTCTTGCATCATAAAAATATAATTGTTGCCTTTCCCATGTAGGCCTATCGCATATCAAAATGCTACACAAATTGCCACACTAAAATCCAATATTTGCTGTTCAATAGTAACATTTCATTCACACAAGAGTATTTCTGCCTAAACATTTTATTTTGATCGAAGTCTTCCCATGAATTCAACATGTTGAATACTCAGTATGAGTGTCGCATGATTATTTTGACAGTGGTCTTTCATAAAAAAATGTTATGATAATTTACTATTAGTCTATAAAAGAAATTACTTTTTGCAAAGATTTGATACACATACATAAATTGAGATCCTAAAATATTGTATACATTTGTATGCAGTACTAAGCTGTACCCCCAAAAGTTATAAAAATTACTTCCTGTTCATGGTACAGTGAGCATGATTACATAAGCATTGAATAAAGGTATACAACATTGACCTCCAGTACATTAATTCATTGATGTTCACAATTGGGCTTATGGTTTATTTCAGGGAAAAAAAGGGGAAAAATCCCCCAAAGTAATATGTATTTTCCTTTTATTCCTTTGCATTCACTCAGACAATGTTGTATTTATAAGGAACGACATTGAAAAATGAATGTCATTTTGTGACACACCTGCATAGTTTTGCACATTACACAATTCAGGAAACAAATTTCACAGGAGCCTATATACTAGACTAGTACAAGCCCTCAGCCTTCAGCTGTGAACATAAAATAGTTGTTTATTGAATCACTTATGGAAATAAAGAAAATAAACTTGAAACAAACGGGCACCCACCCTCGACAGCTCTTGCCAGCTGATGTTTATGGTATTGTGGCAGAATATACTGAATGATTTATCTATATGACCTTAAGCATTGAATCTTCCGGCTCAGATGGCCGAATATCGGCCGGGAGATGCAGGGCCGTTTGGTCAGAAATATACCGCCCTGTACACAAGTTTACACTGTCCCGCGCTTCAATCTTGGGGCTGGCAAAGACTTACAAACTGAATGAACTGATTCTCTGATTTAATAAATCAACATGAATAAATATTGGACCCAAAGTGACTGTAATTAATTATGCGTACCCTCCAATAACCTTAATTGTACCCTCCAGTATGAAACACACGTGCATATAATGCCATACGTGAAGGCGTCGCTGGCTAGGCCTTGCTGGGGGTACTGTATCTTCCGTACAGTACCACACTGGGGCTGTCAGCCTTTCATTGACCAACGTGACATGCCCAGTTGTCATCAAGTGCTTTTTTTACAAGTACGAGAACAGAAAATGTGCCAAGGTTAGTAAAAGTATGAGTACGAGTTTGAGTTTGAGTTTGAGTGCTCCAACTATATAGTTGTAGTATGAGTACTTTCATGTACTCAGTGTAATTCTCAAGTCTGACATTATGCACTTGTTAACAATTGTTATTTTGGTCAAAATTATATTGTCTTTGTTTTGTTTCTCTAAACTTGTTCAGTACCAGAAGGTTTGACGCTTGACATTTTGAATCGTGATGATGTATTGGACTGATACAGGCAGCAACTTGATGAAAGCCACCTTGGACGGACAAGACAGATCCGTGGTGTTCAATCTTACAGATACGTCTGTAGGTGAAGTGCAGCTCAGGGCCATCATCTTGGATACGGTTAATAGGTAAATATGTCTTTGATAATGGACTCTGATATTGGACTCTGCAGGCCATCGTCTTGGAAAACAGCAACAGGTCCCCGATATAAATTATTCTCTTAATTATGTTTTCTTTAAGATTTTTCAGAATTGAAATAAATGCAAAGAAGCTTGGTGTTACCTCGTTCAACCCAGGGCCATCCAATTTCATAGAGCCGCTTAGAAAAAATATTACTGATCAGAGCATACTGATTGAAATGTCGAGTTACCTCTCAGTTCTTTTCACAAGCTAATTACTACTCAATAGAGAATTTCACATGGTGTCACCGCAATTAGTCTTACTTAAGTAAATTGCATTGAGAACCAACCAACACTGTTCCCTCTTAAACCCTAGTCACACTAGAGGCGGAATGAGCCGGAATGCCGTCGGAATGAAAATTCTTTGTATATACCTGGATATTCGAAGTGCATTCTAAAACTTCTGACTGCATTCTGAGTGCATTCCAAATATTCGGGCCCATTCTTGTGGCCGGCCCGAATGTTTGCTCATGCTCAAAACTTTCGATGTGCATTCGAAGTGGAGAAATATCGAACGGTATTCGAAGTGTATTCTAACTGCACTCTGACTGCATTCTAAATATTCTTACGGCATTCCAACAGCATTCGAAACATTCTGATCGCATTCGAGGGAGAATCGAAACGCCAAGCCACTTCAAATCCTGCCAGAATGTCCCGAATGCGCCTCGAATGAGCCGGAATGCACCTCGAATGCATCTTGATTGCTGCCGGAATCTATTTCGATATTAAAAGAATTCAGCTGGAATGCACTTCGAATGCCGTCAGAATCTTTCGATTGCCGCTCGAATGCGGCTCGAATGCAGTCGGAACGTCCCGATTGGCCCTCGAATGAGTCCGGGCGTAATTCAGAACACCGCCGAATCGCATAAAAACGCGGCCAGCTGCCGCTGGAACGTCAGTCTGCATTGAGGAGTCGCCTGGTCAACATCACGTCATGCCGCCAAGGATGAATTCGTACAGCATTCGAGGCACCTTCCAACCAAACTTCGGGCGGTATTCGGGCAGCAATCGAACCGCACTCGTACGGCATTCGAAGTGCATTCTAAATATTCTGACTGCATTCTAACAGCATTCTAAATATTCCTACTGTGTTCCAACTACATTCGAGCTGCATTCGACAGCTAATACACCCGGAATGTGTAAGAATCATTCATTTCATTTCATTTCATTTATTAATTTCTCAAGGTAAAAACATTAAAATACAGACATTATAAATCAAATACATATTAAACAAGAGGCAAGAATTAATAAATATACACAAATTGATTAGACAATAAACATTTTAAAGACAGGACAAATGGCACACCTGAAGGATTACAAAAAAGTAAACTTAATTACTATCGAGTTGTTTTCCGACTGCCATTAGACAATACATAAAACCACAAAAGAAGACAATTAAAATTGCACTATAAAAAAATAGCCATAGAAATGTTATATATATAAATAAAAGTAATAAAAAAAATCAAAAAAAAAAAAAAAAAAAAAAAAAAAACTCAAAAGATAAAAAGTTATTTAATTTTTGTCATAGCTACCCCTGAACCTGGCACCAGCAAATGATCTCTGAGTAATTTAGTAAATGAGCTAAGGCTAAAACAATGGCATCTTTGACTTCCGAGGCAAAGCATCCCACAGCCTGGGAAAACGGTTAAAAAGAGAGTGATGCGCTGCATTTGTCCTCGCCCTTTGGTGTTGAAATTTAACAACATTAGAGTGTCTAGGGTTAACAACAACAATGTTATCAATAGGTAAATCAAACTTGTTGTGTAAGCATTTAACAACAAACAAAATAGCAGAAAATGAATCCTGTTATTTAACAATGGGAGGCCCAATTGAAAGCAGCGGTCTGTATAGCACATTTCCCTGTCAGAGTTAAACAAAGCCCTTCTAGGTAAGCCTAGACAAAAACGAGTAAATCGCCTCTGAACCCTTTCCAATGTGTCCTGCTGGGTAGATAAAGCAGGGCACCATACAGGTGCTGCATACTCTAGTAAAGGCCTACTTATAGAACAGTATAATGTAGTAAGAATTTTAGTGTTTCTAGATTTAATTACCCTCCCCAAGAAACCATTGAGCCGAGTAGCTTTGGAGGCAATACTGTTTATGTGTTGTTTCCAACTTAAATCCCTCGATATGATGAGACCAAGATACTTATAGCTTCGAGGCGGGTTCGAAGCGCATTCTAAGTATTCGAACGGCATTCTTACAAAGCTTGGTCAATTTGAAATTCCCTCCCGAATGTGGAACGAATTTTGAAAATTCTTCATTCCGGCTGGTTCTGCTTTATTCCTGCTGATTCAGAATAAGTGTGACCGGGGCATTATGTTCTTCTTCTGGGCACCTCTGGTAAAAGGAGAAGCACACGCTTACCCTAATCTGTCTTACATCCTTCTTCTAGGCATGCCCGGTAAAAGGACGTAAGTGCACATACACAGTTTCCTCTTACATTCTTCTTCCAGGCACTTCCGGTAAGAAGAGGTAAGCGTGCAATTACCCTAATCTGTCTAACGTCCTTCTAGGCACGCCCGGTATCAGGACGTAAGTGCACATACACAGTTCCCTCTTACTTCCTTCTTCTTGGCACACCTAGTAAAAGGACGTAAGCGTGCGTACACAGTTCCCTCTTACGTCCTTCTTCTGGGCACACTACAAAATGTTGTCTGTTAATAAGGTTTAATAGAGTTCTTGAACTCTTCAAATTCGTTTTGTGTGTGTTTCTCAGGTATCTGTTTTGGACGGATTGGGGTAGTCTGCCGAAGATCGAGCGAGCCAGTACGGATGGCTCTGGTCGGAGGGTACTGGTCGATACGAAACTTGGTTGGCCGAACGGTCTGGCTGTGGACCCTCAAGGTGATTCAACTTCACAATTCTGTATGCTTTCAAATTAGTTATATATGTGACCCCAGGCACGTGCATACATAGGTCCCAAAGGGTGCTTGAGCCCCTGCCCTTTTGCTCTAGTATAAAAGTGCCCTTTTAGCCCAAGGTTTTGGTTTTTGATTTTTTTAAATGAATTATTAAGTCTTGTTGCGCATAGACCGCCCTGCCTAGTTGAAAGATGTCAGGATAGAATAAAATTTGAATAAATATTAGGGTCAGCACAGATGCCCCTTACTATTCCTGTGCACGGGCCTGCATGCCCCTCCGCGAAACCAGATTTCACGCATACGCGCGCCTATACGTCTTTGATAGGCAGGCACACGCTGTCACTGAAACACGAAATTGACATCCTGCCCCACTCGAGACCTATGTCTTACAGTTAGCCTACTTCAAAGCAACTACTACACTTACTTCATTAGGTAGGTGTTATTTGCCCCAATACATGTTCATTTTCGGTTTTGTGTTATTGGTGCACTTTATGATTGTTTGACTAGGCGGAGCTCCGTTTTCTTGTGCAAATATCAGGTGATATGAATACGTTTATTATAAATTTGAGACTTAAGGGGATAATTAGACTTGGTGGACTTGGTCCTTGACTATAGGCTCACTCACCACCAGATCAGATTGTAAATGAAAACCAGTCATCAACATAATCTGATCTGATTGTAATGTTAAAAACCATATTATGCGTTTTTATTAATAAATAAACGCCCAAATTTTTTTTAGCTCTCGCGCTACGCGCGCTCGCATGCAATTACACTGCCCTTTTCAGACTCTGAGCCCCTGCCCCTCTACAACCCTGTGCACGTCCCTGTTATTATAGGGTCCCAACATTTGGATCTCTAATGGGAGGTTCATTCTCCTAAGCAATTTTGCCTTTGCGATATACAACTCGATCCATATCAACCACAATGATCCCTGTATTGACATATTTCACCAGTTATTTCCCACTTTCAAACATGAAACCATTCAAATGTTCTACATTGTGAGCAAAACCATGAGAAGTGAGATTGTAGTTCTGATAAGAACCATAGGTCTTAATCTCTACGTCTTCTCTAGGTTTCAACTATAGTGTGCTATAGTCATAGTCAGGAGACTAGATTCTTATAAATTATAGATGCGTTTACCAAAAGTGTCCATTAATAATAATATTGTATGGTGTTTATAAAGCACATAATAACAAATTAACATTATGTGCTTGACAGAGAGACAAAAAAGTGTTCAACAAGTGGGGTTTCCTGGATGTACTCTTGAACCTGTTGTTTGCTTGCAGGTGGGAGACTTTACTGGTGCGACGCTGTCACAGACCGCATAGAATCCTCCGACTTCTTGGGCCAGAATCGTTTAGTTCTTGTGGATCTGACTTTGTACAACATCCACCCGTTTGATGTTGCTCTCTACGGTGACTTTATCTATTGGACAGACTGGCAATATAGCCTTCTCCGGAGTGATGTTCTGGGCACGTCTGATGTGGAGCAATACGGGACAGAAGTTTTCAAAAGGCTGAAGGTCTTCACATTTATAAAGGTAATGGCTGCATTCCAATCACTGATCATTCTTTTCCAGCTGTAGTGAATATAAATCATGTAACTTGTTGTATGCAGAATTTGTACGTTTTGTTCTTCTCCACATAAGGCAAAAAAAGTCTCTAGTTTCTGGTCATTGGTCGGCTTCAAAATTTGCCAACAGGGAAATACGTGATACATTGTATATATATGTGGGGACCAAATTACCCATATACAAAGTATGGTGGCTAAGAGAGGCCTCACAAATCTGGCAAACGTTCATACCCTTAGGTGAAAAAGTTGTTTAATACCATGCGAGCGCGCACTGGCCTAGTTAAAACATATACTGAGCATCAAAAGAACCTTTGGAAGGACACTCATTAAAATCCTCCACGGAAAAAGGAAAAATATTTGAACACAGATAAGCTTCAGTAATCTTTACTAATGTCATGGGTATTTCCTTTAAAAGGGACTCCCGATATTATTATTAATTACCGGTTCAATGGTAAGACAAAATTAAACAAAATAAATAACGAAAAGAGGTCGATTTGACAGTCGGAATTTAAATATGTATTCTGTCAAATATTCAAGCAAAAAAATGACAAAACAATCTTCGAACATATGAAAATGAGAATTAAACCAATACTGATCCAAATTGAATATTACAAAGATTACAAAGTTTACAAAGAGAATGAAATTTAATATAATGTAACAATGGAAAATAATAAAAGGAACTTAGCCGGTTGATGACTGTGGCTAGCCGATGATGATCTAAGCAATCCTCCGAACGATCTTGATTCAACGCGACAGACGTACGCGAGCAGGTACAAAGTTCAATGGAGAATCACACGAACGAAAGCAAAGAAAGTTCTTGATCCAGGGAAATCAGGAAAAAGAAGTGAAGATGGGGCTAGTAGAATAAATGAAGGGGCTAGACGAAAATAGAAACAATCGGTGAAGTCACCACAACAACACGCCAAAACATCAAGGCCATCCACGGCACATCAGGGGCTGGAGGCAATTGCTGAACAACCTATGTTCAAAAATATAAAATAGGTGATGTTGTGTCTTGCAGACGATTGTAGCTATTATTACTTTTTTATGCTTACTGGACGAAAGCTGTAGTCACAATCCTAATTATTAATTAATCAACTAAGCCTGCATTAATAATAATAATCAACTTTAAATAAACAAAATATAAAATCACTTAGAAAATCTGACCCTAACTTCAACTGATTAAATATTCACCAAAACAAAATCTTCAATGATCCAGTGAAAGTCTATTTACACCAGGGAATTGACTAGTGAACAACTCCAGTGGTGGTCAGCCAGGAAAACAATAAAACTGTCAACACACACACAGTCCCTATTAAGTGCCACAGCTCACTGTAGTCAACCGTGAGTAAAGTGCTTGACCACATGTTCTGTAAACAACTTATCCTGCCTGGCCTAATTATAATAATTATAAACAATGCAGCAATGGATACTGTGTACATTACTGCACAACCAAATTAAAGGAACTTTCTCTAACTAAAAATAAACCATGCCAACAATGGGCTGAAATAATAACAACAATTTGTGGCAGAAAGAATTCCCTTCTACAAAATACAGAACTCATGTGTATTGATTGAGTAACTAATTTCCTAGTGTTCCCGCGAGATGTTATGTACAGCTAAGTTAAAAGAATTTCTGAAGCTAAACTTCATCAAGGTCAAATGATAAATGAAAGTGTCTTTGCTATAAACTAACTGATGAACAAACAAAAAATGAACTGAATACAACTAGTGTGAAACCTTGTAAATAAAATATGGAAACAGTTGCAACTTCCAATTATTATGCACAGCTTATGTGAATTGCAATCAGAGTGAATTTGGCAAGTGATAAATAAAAAACCGAAAATCATAGAATTAAAAATAACAACAACAATAAAATTTGATCAAAACTGTGACGTCACACCCCTGACGTCCGAGTGGAGACAACGGGACAACCTCCCCACCCACAGGGTGTGACGTGGACGGCACTGACGGGAACGTCCCCGAGCGGTTAGGAACGCGTCCGTTGGGATGGAAATATACCGTCCCAGTATCGGTGTGCTGCACTGTCCAATTTCCCCGAAAAAGGGTGTTAATATTTATTAACACAACAGCTATGAATCGGAGTGACAAAAGGGACCCTCAAACCCAGCTATCCATATCTCATAGAGGGTTTCATGTACTATAGCCTGCAGGAAAACTATGCGTCGTAGCAGACGTAACAGTGTACCCCATGCACCACTAGTTATACGCGGCTATGAACCTACGTTAACCACTTTAGGGACCATACAGGGATGTCGCCCCTCACAATGACTGATGTGAAGGTTGCAGCAACAAACCCTTTCTTCGAACCCGCAAGCTCCTAAGTAAAAGGAACCGTACCGCACCACACAATAGCCACTCAGTGATCAACACTGCTCACAGCCCAGTCACACTGTAACAGGTGACTTACCTTGCTTCCGCACTGTTCGACTACCAAGTCAAACTGCCCCTCAACACTGCCACAGGCGCTGCTTTTATAGCCTTTGTCACGCAGCGTGTGACCTGCTCTAACCAATCAAAGCACGCTGGGCGGGGCATCGCTGCCGTGCGCAGTGCATCCGCAGCTCTCGCCAGCCAAACAAGCGGGGGCGCTAAAGCATATCCTGCCGCGTCACAAAACTAAGGAACTGGGATAACCAATCCTATGCTAAAATAATATCATGTCTTACATACGATATCATAGAAAGTGATATCTTAATTGGATTGTGCTATACGATAATTCCTGACGTGAAACCAAGAAACTTTTGTCCTTAACTTTTAACACGTGAATTCTAAAATCTAGGACTCAACGATCAATCAGCTATTAAAATATTACTTCAGTAACTACTCAAATCATATCAGAAATGGCTATCATAAAAAATGAAGGAAATCATGCGATCCACATATTTTATTTTAGCCGTGAGGGCTACAAAGTATAAGATCTACAATCATTTAATACAATGAGAGTAATGAGTAAATAATTCAGCAGAATATCATATGATTAAATATCCTATTAATTACTAAAATGATGTTCATAAAAGAGAAAAGGAATTTGCAAACTCACTTATGTTCAAAAATATAAAATAGGTGATGTTGTGTCTTGCAGACGATTGTAGTGATTATGACTTTTTGATGCTTACTGGACGAAAGCTGTAGTCACAATGGCCCAAATCGCCCACTAGAACACCACATGGCCAAATTCCTCCTTCTTGCATCATAAATCACCCAAACCAAGTCAGACAGAGAGGAGACTATAGCCTGGGTCCATGGTAATAAAACCCTTGGTCCTAAAAGGTTGCTTACATGTGTGGGAATTAGAGTTGTACAAGTCACAACCAAAAGTTGAACATTTTTGGGGGTGTGACACTAAGCACATGTCAATAAACAAGATGATGCTCAGTTTAGATATAGAATATAATAACTACATTTATAAAATAATACGGCGTGATAAGATCTTATTACTGTAGATATTGCATACATAATGAAGCAGCATGCGCTTGTGGGGTATTATTATCAGTCACAGAGTTCTTCTAAAACTAGGATGCCCTTGTATATGCGAAGTCAACTCTAGATCTGATTGTGGTGATATTTTCCTGTTGATAGTGGGTTGGGACTCGGGTTAGCTCATTACAGGAACTACACGTGAAATAGGTAGGCTTTATTTAAGCACTAACTTTGGTGTGTAAGGGGGAACACCTTCTTACAATTTATATTTGATTTGTTCAGATATCAATGAGTGTACTTCAAATCCATGTCTGAACAGAGGAACCTGCATGGATGGTGTGAATAGGTTTATTTGTACATGTGTTGCTTGGCGCAGGAACTAGATGTGAAATAGGTAGGCTTTATTTAACCTTTAGCTTTCAATTCAAAAAGAATAAACAAATAGGCATATTGAGTGCTTTAGAGTTTCAGTGGTGTGTTTGTCCCAGGGACAACATTTATCAGCTTCTTATCGGCTAATATTTAGCTGAGACTAGATTCTGTTTGGGAGAAGTGAAATAAATATTCTCTGATGCTGATCAATAAGTTTTAGATGATTATTATTTATTTTGATCTAACTGTTCATCTTCAGACCCTCTTGATCCGCAAGTAAAGTAATTTGCATATATTGTGGGGGAAGAATTAAATGGAAATAAATGTTTTGTTTCAATTAATTTGTTTGCTATAAACACACAAAAAAAACAATCGAGGATGGGGGGAGGATGGGGGCGGGGAGGGAGGATGGGGGCGGGGAGGGAAACTGTTTCCTTTGCCATAAACATGACTACAAGCATGGGGGGATTCAAAATTTCATTGACCACCATGTAGTACAATTGTACAAACGGACGCAGAAAAAATGGACAAAGGGCAAATATATTCTCCAATAGGCATACTTTTTGGGGGGGATGGGGATTTCACTCCATTTGGACAATCTAGGCAGTTCAAGCTTTGGCCTGAAGCTATTACCCATGCTTAGTAACACTGAGAACCTGCGGCCAATTTCATAGAGCTGCTTAGCAAAAACATTGGCTTAGCAAAAATATTGGCTTAGCAAAAACATTGGCTTAACAAAAACATTGGCTTAACAAAAACATTGGCTTAACAAAAACATTGGCTTAACAAAAACATTGGCTTAACAAAAACATTGGCTTAACAAAAACATTTGCTTAGCAAAAACATTGGCTTAACAAAAACATTGGCTTAGCAAAAACATTGGCTTAGCAAAAACATTGGCTTAACAAAAACATTGGCTTAGCAAAAACATTGGCTTAACAAAAACATTGGCTTAACAAAAACATTTGCTTAGCAAAAACATTGGCTTAGCAAAAACATTGGCTTAGCAAAAACATTGGCTTAACAAAAACATTTGCTTAGCAAAAACATTGGCTTAACAAAAACATTGGCTTAACAAAAACATTGGCTTAACAAAAACATTTGCTTAGCAAAAACATTGGCTTAACAAAAACATTGGCTTAACAAAAACATTGGCTTAACAAAAACATTGGCTTAGCAAAAACATTGGCTTAGCAAAAACATTGGCTTAGCAAAAACATTTGTAACAAAACATTTAATAACAAAAACATTGGCTTAGCAAAAACATTGGCTTAACAAAAACATTGGCTTAGCAAAAACATTGGCTTAGAAAAAAAATTGGCTTAACAAAAACATTGGCTTAACAAAAACATTTGCTTAGCAAAAACATTTGCTTAGCAAAAACATTGGCTTAGCAAAAACATTGAAAGCAAAAACATTGGCTTAGCAAAAACATTGGCTTAGTAAAAACATTTGCTTAGCAAAAATATTTGCTTAGCAAAAACATTGGCTTAACAAAAACATTGGCTTAGCAAAAACATTGGCTTAGCAAAAACATTGGCTTAACAAAAACATTGGCTTAGCAAAAACATTGGCTTAGCAAAAACATTGGCTTAACAAAAACATTGGCTTAACAAAAACATGGAACATGGGACATTGATAATAAAATGAAGTACTTTTTCAGATATTTAAAACATCTTCAGATATTTAAAACACACTGTCGTCATTATAACCATCTTATTCGTGAAGCTAAGAAGGCTTATCACTCTAAGCAGTTTGATGGTTGTGATTCTCGAGAACTCTTTAAGAAAGTAGATAAAATGTGTTGCCAGCCTGTCAGGAAGTCATTACCATCTGCAAACTCTTCAGATGAACCATGAGCAGAACATTTCTCATTTTTCTTTGCTGAGAAGGTGGACAACATAGTAAATGAACTCCTTAAATCTTCTTCACATGTCTCTTCACACTACAGTCGCAGAATGTGTGATACCATCTTTGAGAAATTTACTTCGGTCTCAGTGCAAGAAGTCGTCAACCTCCTTGCAAAATCCCCGTCATCTACTTGTGCACTTGATCCTGCTCCACGCATCTCGTCCAAGAAATGTGCCAATGAACTTGCTCCCATCATTGCTCGTATCATCAATGTCTCTTTTGCTAATGGTTATTTCCCTGACTCGCTTAAGCTCGCCAACATCACACCACTTCTGAAAAATACAAAACTTGACACAGAAAATTTTAAAAACTATAGACCTGTGGCAAATTTAAAGTTCTTGTCTAAAACAATTGAACGTGTTGCCGTACTCCAGATGCAGAACTACTTGTCTACAAATAATTTAAATGCTACCATGCAGTCTGCATACCGACAAAACCATAGTTGTGAGACAGCCCTACTTCGTGTTTGTAATGATCTGCTTTTAACACTAGACAAGGGACATGAAGCTGTTTTGCTGTTACTCGATTACTCGGCTGCTTTTGATACAATTAGCCATGAAATTCTTCTCCAGCGGCTACAGCACAGATTTGGATTTTGAGAAACAGCATTGAACTGGCTTCAATCATACATCACCAATCGCTCTCAGTCTGTTGTTATTGGAGATTATGTATCGTCCAGTCTTCCATTGAAGCAAGGAGTACCCCAGGGTCAGTAATGGGCCCCATCGTCTTTACGATGTACCTCCATTAGATGATATCATAAAATCATATGGTTTTGGTCACGCCATCTATGCAGATGACACCCAAGTCTACACTATACTGAATAAGGACGATTATTTAACTATTATTCCTAGATTAGAATCATGTTTAAATGAAATTCAGATGTGGTCATCAGCAAATGCTCTTAAGATTAATGAAGGGAAGACACAGTTACTTCATCTGTCATCACATTTCAGGAACAAAAATGTTTTACCACCCATTATGTTTAATAAAGTTAATCTCAAACCGGTTCAGTGTGCAAGAAATCTTGGTGTAGTGCTTGATAACCATTTAACAATGACACATCACATCAATAATATTTGTCGGGCTTCTTCTAATGGCTTGTACAAGATAGGAAAGATTAGACAATTTCTAAATCAGAACATAACAGAAAGATTAATACACGCTTTTGTAATGAGTCGCATTGATAACTGTAATGGACTTTTGTATGGATTACCCGACTCTCTTCTTGTTAAACTTCAACGTATTCAGAACTCTGCAGCTAGACTTATCACTCGTACCTGTTCACATGAACCCATTTCCCCAGTTTTGTATAATCTTCATTGGTTGCCAGTTAAACAGAGAATTATTTTCAAACTTCTTGTAACAACATTCAAATGCAAACATGGTCTAGCTCCTCAATACCTCCAAGAACTAATCCAAAATTACTGTCCTGCAAGAAATCTTCGTTCTGGGTCAAGAAACCTCTTAACACCATTTCCAGCTACCACTAAAGCATATGGGCAAAGGGCATTTCAGGTTGCATCTCCTGAACTTTGAATTCGCTCAATAACATCAAAGTAAGCCCTCCCTTGAACAGTTCAAGTCTATTCTTAAGACTTATCTCTTTGTCAAATAACTTATGTATTCATTGTATGTATTTTGTAGTTCTATCTATAGTTTTTGTTGTAAAAATGTACCTGTTTTGTTTTATTCTTGCTCATTGTATACCTCACTTCTGGTTTTTCTCTTTTCCCCTTTCCTAAAGCGCTCTGAGACTTTATTGTAATTTTGCGCTATATAAAAACTGTTTATTATTATTATTATTTTTACTCTTAACTTTTTTCTCTGTACATTCCAAGTGCCTTGAGGATTGTGCTTTTCAAAAATTAAGACAACTTTCTAAGTAATTAAGTAATTACAATATGTTTGTAACATGGACCGACATTTATTTAGAAATTGACTAAAAGTACTAATAGAACAGATTTATTCACCCACATGTTGTCCCTTTATAATGCTATTTCCCTAAGGATTGTTACCTGAAAAAATCAAGACAACCCTCCTGGTATTAAACAAATAACAGGGGATCATCTTCAAAATATTATGTTTGTAATGTGGACAGACATTTGTCACAAATTGTCTATCCACGTTACATACGGGGTATATTTCATGCTAATTTCTTAAATACCCAGAAGATGTCTTAGTTTTGGCTCATGACAATCCAAAAGGGGTTAGGGATGTAAATGAAAAAGCATTTGAGTAATTATTTAATTCTATTGTCACTTTCCTGTCAATTTTCAAACAACATGTCTGTCCATGTTACAAACATCATGTCTTAAAGATGATCCTGTAATTTCTCAAGTACCAATATTATTTTCTTATTATTTGTTATACACAATCATTAAATGCTAAGGAACGTTCAGGAATAAATTAGGACAAAATAGTTGCCTTTAATTGACCCTCCCATGTCACACTCCAATAGTTATCATATGTACCCATTAGTGTGGAAAGACCCACTTATTATTTATTTTGTAAGTTCTTTAAAACAGTTTTCTATATATTTAATAAAGAGTTGTACTTTTTACAGATTTTGTTGGTGTCTCACTCCTTTACCACAAGTTTTACTTTCCCCAAAACCATCCAATTGCCAACTTTGATCAACTGTTCCTCAATTGAGCTATGCTTATCACGACAACTTAAGCCCCTGTCGTGGCTGTCTTCTATAGCCTGTGCATTACCAGTCAACAATTCTTAATTTTGTACAATGAGTTCACTACCCACGCAAACTATTTCTTATAGCTCTGACATACACTTTGTCTTTCCTTTTAAGACCAACCTTAACTTACGAAATTATGTATTTGGGTCTTTCCACACTAATGTACAAAAGTGTGACATTTTAGGAACATGGGACATTGATAATAAAATGAAGTACTTTTTACTCATAACTTTTTTCTGTGTACATTCCAAGTGCGTTGAGGATTGTGCTTTTCAAAAATTAAGACAACTTTCTAAGTAATTAAGTAATTACAAGGGAATCTTCTTTAAGATATGTTTGTAACATGGACAGACATTTATTTAGAAATTGACTAAAAGTACTAATACATGTAGAACAGATTTATTCCCTTTATAATGCTATTCCCCTAAGGATTGTTACCTGAAAAAATCAAGACAACCCACCTGTCCTGGCCTGGTATTAAACAAATAACAGGGGATCATCTTCAAAATATTATCTTTGTAACGTGGACAGACATTTGTCACAAATTGTCTGTCCACGTTACATACGGGGTATATTTCACATGCTAATTTCTTAAATACCCAGAAGATGTCTTAGTTTTGGCTCATAACAATCCAAAAGGGGTTAGGGATGTAAATGAAAAAGCATTTGAGTAATTATTTAATTATATTATCACTTTCCTGTCGATTTTCAAACAAAATGTCTGTCCATGTTACAAACATGTCTTCAAGATGATCCTGTAATTTCTTAAGTACCAATATTATTTTCTTATTATTTGTTATGCACAATCATTAAATGCTAAGGAATGTTCAGGAATAGATTAGGAAAAAATAGTTGCCTTTATTTGACCCTCCCATGTCACACTCCAATAGTTATCATATGTATACCCATTAGTGTGGAAAGACCCACTTATTATTTATTTTGTAAGTTCTTTAAAACAGTTTTCTATATATTTAATGAAGAGTTTCACTTTTTACAGGTTTTGTTTGTGCTCACTCATTTAACACAAGTTTACTTTCCCCAAAACCATCCAATTGTCAACTTTGATCAACTGTTCCTCAATTAAGCTATGCTTACACGAGCATGACAACTTAAGACCTGTAGTGGCTGTCTTCTATAGCCTGTGCATTACCAGTCAACAATTCTTAATTTGGTAGTTGACAAATCTATTAAGAACTGTCCACCATAAAACTCATATAGCGTCCTCAAGTCACCGGTTTTAAAAGTGACATAACCATTGTTCTTAGCGTTGCAAATTACAGTGTACAATGCAAAGGGCCGAAAATTGTACTTTATTGTATTGGGTCAAACTATACACCAAATTGTAATCTTAGTATGAAAAACTAAATTTCGTCATCGTGATGTCATCCGGTTTCCATTTACAGTCTCATGAATATTTAATTAGCAAATCCATTTTGAACCATAACTCAAGAAGTATACACTCAATACTTAAACTTTTTGCAGTTATAGACTTGATGGATACTGTGAATGTGCGCTGTGGTATCGTGACCTCATAATGACCTCTACTTCCGGTTCAACAGGAAGTTTGAATACAAATAAATATTTTAGGGTACAAAAACAATGCGATGAAGTTTCTTTAACATGTTAGAACAAAAATAGTACTGAGGAATTCTTATTATTTTTTTGACTGCACCCAAACATCCTCACAAATGAAATGCAAATAAAACCACACATTATGAATCGTAACAGCTTTGTGTTCGTCCGAAGGACAAACACCTTGCAAAAACAAAGGTCAAGATCATTTCATGCAGACTCCTGAACCTTACAACTTATCTGACATTAAATTCACAAACACGACCCCACTTTGACCTTTCCTTCCAGTCCAAACAGGACAAAACAAGACACCCTCAATATCAGTCTCCGTTAAAATAGTTCATGGTATACTCCATTAAGTATCTAAGGTCAAGGTCATTAACTGTAAACAACACAACGTCATTAACGTAACAGCTCTGTGTTCGTCCAAAGGACAAACACCTAAATGTCTAGTTATTATTAATTTTGTGTGTGTATAAAGTTCACGTTATGCCCTCTGCTAACAAGCAGTAACAGTGCAAAAAAAATGTTCAAGGTGATCGCAATAAACACAAGTACCTCGACGGGCATCGTTGTCATGCCATCGGCGGCGAAAGCGGGGGTGGGGGAGGGTGGGAAAGGGTGGCACTTTCCCTCACTTCAGAAAAGGTCCTGATTTGCCTCCACTTTTGAATCAAAATAATATTTACATGAATTATTGAGTATTTTTACCAGTGGAGTTATGATTCTCTAAAACTAAATAAAACATTTTCTAAAACTGGCCCAAGATTTCCTAAAATGTTCAATGATGTTCCCAACAGTATTTCAAAATGATTTGAAATTTCTCCAAATTTGAGGTGGGTCTGGGGGACAGCAAGAAACGCCAACGTTCCGGGGCGGTCATTGAAATTTAGAACCACCCTTCAAAACGACACTTTAATTCTCCCCGCAAAAGGAAAATTTACCAATTTTTATCAATTTAACAGTTTTTTTTTTTAATTTTTACATTTTTAAATGTTTTAATTATTATTTTTTTAATACAATTTAGCCATAGTTATTTCTGCATAGATTTTCAACAGTTCACAATAATGTGTATTCATACTGTGTTCGCACCTGATTCCATTCCCCAATATTCACGATATATTTTAGCCAAAACACTCCCAATTCAGTATTTATTTTGGAGACATTCTGGTCCTTCTTTTAAAAAAACAAAGTTATTTTTTTTTTATCAAAAGGTCATTTTCCAAAATGGACTCAATAAAATTACATTTTATAAGTTTAGCTCATAGCTCACAAATGACTACCAAGAGCTTCCTGAATGCAAACGCGGCGCTGGCTCGCTGGCTTGGATTTGGCCCGCACTTTCAAAATCATTCCACCGCCGTTGGACAATATGTTACTAATTAGGCCCCTTGTCAGTACAGAATGTAAATAATTATTAATTCCAGTAATGGAGCTTCTTGTAACGCTAATCTGACTTGATGACTATGCCAGTAATAAAACAATCAATTCAACTGTTGATATAAATCATATGATATAATTAAAATGCTACAGGCGAGCCAGTTACCAAAGGCAACCATTACATCAATTGATAAACAGAAAACCTTACAATAAAAGAGATATCAAAATTGAATGATAAACAGTATCAATCATAACGATACAACAAAACACTACGGTAAGCCCTTTTGCAATACAAATATTTGGTTGAATTTGATATACAAATGTGCATGTACCAATGCACAAAATGCCATGCTATTCTCTCATGTGAACAGTTTTCATGTTTAGAAATGTATCCATTCTCAGTCTTTAAAGTTGCCCTCTTTCAAGTTGATTGATAACGATATACAAAATGTACGCAAAATGTTGAAATGCATAGAAAACCACGCCCTTCACCCACGTGATCACCATCTTGAAAACACAATTTGTATTGCATTATGAGGGCATCCAAGATAGACCAAACATAATGTAAAAGACATACAAGAATGATATCAACCAGTTTGAACTGGAATGAACTAAACCAGAAAATCGTGTTTTTTCACGACTGAAAGCCTATAACGACTGGCGAAAATTGAAATCACCCAACTCTAGTATAATTGTCAACATTTATAAACTAGACTCTTCGTATATAGGCCCTAGTTTATATCGGCTACATATTTCATGCTTCAAATATGTGGCAACATTGTCCGGTACCTCAACGGACATCGTCTTCAAGCCATCGGCGGAAGAAGCAGGGGTGGGGAGGGATGGAAAGGGTGGCACTTTCCCCTACTTATGTAGCATTGAATAGTTTTTACCAGTGGAGTTAATGATTCTCTAAAACTAAATAAAATATTCTCTAAAACTGGCCCAAGATTTCCTAAAATGTTCCAAAATGCCCACACTTAATTTCCGTTAGAGCAAATTTGGCCAATTAGTGTCCAATTAGACAGTATTTAAAGTGACACATTTTCAAATTTTTCTAAATTTTGTTCACGAATCTGTTCGTTTTTGTACAAAAAGGATTTCCCTTTAAACAAAATGTACCAAACATCTCTTACCAATATTTTTTATTTGATAACCATGCAGAACATGTCAATGCCCACACTTAATTTCCGTTAAGGCAATTATGTAAAGTTAACTTTACATAATTATTTCTCAATCATCAGCAGATAATAAATGTCAGACATGGCTCTTTATTGTCACGCATCTTTACAAAAAAGTATGAGTAGTTGCCAATTACAAGGCCTTACAGGCCACTCAAGGTGAGGGCTAAATAGGGGAAAGGGGGTAAGAGAAGAAGAAATCAAAAAGTAGACATATGAATATTGATGTTACGTTTGAATTGAGACAGGTTATAGGTGGCAGGGAAGCAGGATACAGGTAATGAATTCCAAAGTAAGGCAGTACGTGTTTTTCAGTATCCGAGAAGTCACTGGAATATATTTTTAACCAAAAATCCCAAAGGATTTTTACTTTACCAAAATACTACCAAATTCGGTTTTTAAAAGAACACCACGTTTCTTTCGTCTCCAGCTATAGTCTGTATAAAAATCATCGAACGATTTTATTTTCATAAAAAATCATTATTTTTTGAGTGCCGGATTAAGACATTTCGCCGCTCAGAGCGGGGCAATATATCCTGACAATCGAGGCTTATTTTCACTGGTCCGCAGTCACTGAAATACCAAAGGCTATCCGTTACGATCCTGCAAGCCCCGATTTCGAGTCAAATAATTGGTACAGTCATAACGCCGTCCAGCCGGCCAGCCAGCCGGTGAGGCTGTACTACCGTCCTGCCGGCCAGCCAGCCGGTGAGGCTCTGCTGCCGTCCTGCCGGTCATTGAACCTGCTTTGCCGGCAGGCAAGGTACTGAGCTATGACTAATAGTGATAGTGCGCTGACACAGGTTAATTTGCAAAAGTTCATAATAATGTGTATTCATACTGTGTTCGCACCTGATTCCATTCCCTATTTTTACGATAGATTTTAGCCAAATGTTTTTCCTGCTCATGTAACACTGTCAATTCAATATTCATTTTGGAGACATTCTGGTCCTTCTTAAAAAACAACAGCTAATTTTGTGGTTAAGATCAAGAGATCATTTTCCAAAATTGACTCAATAAAATTACACTGTATAAGTTTACATTGCTCACAAATGCTCACACAGAGCTTTCGGAGTGCAAAAGCGGGCCTCAGACCCCACGCCACTGTGTTCGCTTCAATCGCTGGTTGGCTGGTTTGGATTTGCACCTCCCCCCACTTTCAAAATCATGCCGCCACCGTCGAACTGAATAATATTAATTTATCTCTTTGCCAATCTTCTCAGCTTCATTAAGCATTACACAATATACATCAATCTGAATACGTCTGCATGGTATACAGTTCCCTTATTATAGCCATAATGGTTGTCACATCATCAGCAGTACAGATAATTAATTGTTAACTCCAGTAATGAGTTTCGTGGAGCGCTAGTCTTACTTGATGACTGTTAGCCAGTAATAAAACAAACAATTCAACTGTTGATATAAATTATGCGATACAATCAAAATGCTATAAACGAGCCGATTACCAAGGGCAACCATTGGGTTAATTGATAAACAGAAGACCTGAAAATTAACAGAAGACTTTAAAATTGGCTGAGTGTGACAAAATGTGCACAAAATGCCAAGCCATTCTTCCAAGTGATAAGCATCTGAACACAACCAATTTGTATTGCATTATAAGGGCATCTACAACAGCCCAAAGACAATGCAAAAGACATACAAATTGGTATCAACCAGTTTGAACTTGAATGAACTATAGACAGTGAAAATGAATAATGGTCTAGTACCAAGACACCTTTATAATCTGTCTGATACTCATATATGCATTCACAGTACATAACATCATGTGATACACACGTGTAGTCGTGTACAGTATATGATCAGCCTGAATAACTTCAAACATATATGTTTGTGTCTATACTTCTAATACTCAATGCACATGTATGCTAAGGGACCCATATTTACAAGCTCTGCTTCTCAATGGGTCCCTCTGCAGTATCACCCATAGCTTGTGCTCACTTTGACTTCCTATTGTCTCTATACTTGTAATACTCAATGCACATGTGTGCTAAGGGACCCATGTTTACAAGCTCTGCTTCTCAATGGATCCATCTGCAGTATCACCCATATCTTGTGCTCCTTTTTTACTTTACATTACATTGTGTTTATATACGTGTAATATTTGTAATTAATTATGTTATTGATAAGTTCTGATACTGTGGAAATAAATGAGCCTGGGGGTAGGAAGGGGCTAATATGAAGGAGGCTAATTGGGTAAAGAGGGAGAGGGGCTAACGCGATGCGGACCGAGCCACGCAGTGGTGAGTTGTTCGCCTCACGGCAGTGTATGGAGTCACGAAGTGACGATAATATGAAGAACATGATGCAACTTGCATCATGTTCAGTGGCGTATGCCAAGACGCCGGATGCGGCGTCTTGAACGAACCACATAGTGGTGAGTTGGATCTCTGTCACGATAGTGTAACTGGAGAAAAACCGTTATTGTTTGATCCAGTTTGGAGGTGCGGGAATGATTGTAAATCATGGAGCGCCTAAGTCATTTCACGCAGCATAAACGAGACGTTGACGTCTCGTTTATATTTTCACGTAGTGAAAACAAAGCGGTGGGTTCCTCGACGTCTGTGAATACATCGAGGAAGGAGACGTGTGTTGAACGAACCACGTAGTGGTGAGTGGGATCTCTGTCACGATAGTGTAACTGGAGAAAAACCGTTATTGTTTGATCCAGTTGGGAGGTGCGGCAATGATTGTAAATCATGGAGCGCCGAAGACACTTCACGCAGCATAAACGAGACGTTGACGTCTCGTTTATATTTTCACGTAGTGAAAACAAAGCGGTGGGTTCCTCGACGTCTGTGAATACGTCGAGGAAGGAGACGTGTGTTGAACGAACCACGTAGTGGTGAGTGGGATCTCTGTCACGATAGTGTAACTGGAGAAAAACCGTTATTGTTTGATCCAGTTGGGAGGTGCGGCAATGATTGTAAATCATGGAGCGCCGAAGACACTTCACGCAGCATAAACGAGACGTTGACGTCTCGTTTATATTTTCACGTAGCGGTGGGTTCCTCGACGTCTGTCAAGACGTTGAGGAAGGGGAAAAGGGCGGGTTGACCATGCAGTGGGTTATTGTATTCATGAATTTATTTATTTATTTTTAATATCCCGCGTCTATTTTCCCCGCAATCTCGGTGTGGGTCTGATCGTCCGTTATATGACTAGGCATAAATCAAGCTCCCATCCGAGATGACGAGTCCTAACACGACCGTGACGTCACCCTTTGTTCTCGTTATCACAATCACAAGCTTCCATCCGAGACGACGAGTCCTAACACGACCGTGACGTCACCCTTTGTTCTCGTTATCGAACATGTAAGGACAAGTTACCCTTGTTTACTGTGTTCTGATTGGTTGAACATCGAGGCATAACTCACTCCGATTAGTTGGTTAAATTGCTTGCACCGTAACTCGCTGTATATCAGTGCCGTGGTTGCGATACTATATAAGTTGGATTTCTGAATTCGATTTTATTACCCACGCTGACATAAGAAATTGAAGCAACACATTTGTTATCTCAGACACGTAGACACGATGGCTGCACTTCCCAAGCTGAATATTGAGTTAGCTCAGGCATATAACTCGGCACGATCATCATCCCCACCACCATCAGTGGAAGAGGGAGTTGAAACCGACAACACTCGTGATATTTCTCACGATATGTTTGTAGCTGGTTGGCGTAAAGCAATGAGTTCAAAGGGAATGGTGTACTATTTCAACGTTTACACGCGCATCAGCGTGAGCAGAAAATGTTGCCCGAAAACGGCCCGTATGATGTGCTGCCATGGCCGAGTTGAGATATGCGCCCAACACTGCCCCAGATCCACCCATGCTACCCATGAAGAACGTGAAGGGAAAACGAATGAGCCAGAAACGTAAATTCGAACCTGACCCAGACCAGGAGGCGAATGAGAGGAAAGCGATCAAATTCGCCATCGGAGGTGAGCATTTTGCCACCGTGAAATTGTTTAAGGGTCGCCCGTACGTTAATATCAGAGAGTATTACTGGAACGAAATCCGTAGTAAAATGTTGGCCGGAAAGAAGGGGTTGAACCTCAATGTCGAACAGTGGAATCAGCTGGTGAGCTACACTACTGACATCAATAATGCACTGAGCGAGATAACAAACTCTTAACTTTCACCATCATGTTTTCGCTCTAGACGGTGACGTTACGAGATGTAGACCACTAGTCAGGCTTCTTATCAAGAGAATTCTGGGGAAAATCGTCAAGGAGTACATAGTGGAACGGGTGTACCAAAAACAAGAACAATTACATTGCGAAGGATGTGAAAAGAACTGGCCTAGTCTAGATGATCACGCATGTCTGTTTTTCTGCGACATGCCAGAGTACCGTGTGGAGGACTTTGTAGCCGAACATTATGACAAAGTGATGTCATCGATAGACACGAGTGAAGTCATATGTATATTTTACGCCGTATCTCGACTTTTGGATGTTGGAGCTTTTACTTACGCGGGACTAAACAAAGAGACACTGAACGATATAATTCAAGATATCCTAAGGAGATGGAAAAACGAAACCGAGGATATCACCAAAACATTCGACTCATTTGCATTTCGCAACGTCACCAAACTTATGAATTTTGTAATGAATCGCCTTGTAATTTCTTAATAGCTTCAGTATATTAATACATGCACCATATCGTTTAAGTTAACGCGGTGTATTCACCCGTAACAAATATTGTTTTGTTCTTATGGAGGTGTATTAAGTAAAAAAAATAAAAAATGTAGGGTTTGTTGAATAAAGCAAAGTAGTGTGAAAGATAAAATCCCGTGTCCGTTGTTTATTTCTTTGCGTACCGATGTCCTTAGGTTAGGGAATCTATATATATATTTAAAAGTTAATAAATATAAACGTATGTATATATATATATATATATATATATATATATATATATATAAATTTGAAAGGAGCACTTTAGAGACAAACAACAAAATATAACTACACATACAAACGTTTACTGGTGTTCAGTGTGGGAAACTTTATTAATTAAACAGTATCTCATTTACATTCCAGATAATAAAGTTAGTCACTAAAATTTTGAAAAACTTTATAAAGTAAACGGTATTACATTTACATACCGGATAATAATAATGATAGAAACAAAAAATTTACGCATTACCATACATTAACCAAAATTTTAATTATTAGCAGCGCGGTCATCATAAGCGACCAAAGAAACCCGAAACCCTTACTACCGCTTTATTGTTGCAATAGAGACTTAGAAATCTGTCGAGTAACAAAAGATAAATCGTACACCTTTGTGCGAACCTGAGGAAAGTGGTTCTGAATAAACTCATTCACAGCAACATCATTGTCACGTTTATCGGTTGAGAAAAGTCCAACAATCGATTTCATGTCCATATTTCGACAACGGTGTAATAAGAAAAACAGTGAATATTGGCCACACACTGCCGATAGAGGGCCCTGTAAATTAATACGATTATGTACAGTCTGACGGGTGTTTTTCTTCAAAAAAGTTTTAATAGATGTTAGGCTTGGGGGTTGTCCGTAAGAATCAAAATATTCTCCCACGCCGTCTCTGGTGATGTAAATGCTCACCCAGTGCTGTCCAGGTTTGGTAGAGGGGTCTGTGTTGATCACAGTGGCGGTGGGATGAGGAACATGATGACTTGGGAGTTTATCACTCGCAAATACACCTCGGAAGACGCGCCTGGTGAAACGGTCTTTATTTAAAATCGATGTGATCTCGTTGGTGTCCATGATCGATCCGTCTAGCTACTGTAGTCGAAGATGATGTTACGAGCTTGACCTATCTCCAAGACGTTGTTGAATTCCGCATAGACGATGACGTTGATGGTCTCCTCGAGGGGTGATGCAAAGTGCATGTCCAGACGAAGGTTTCCGTGCTTCACCAAACTGAAATGTCCCCCGCATGCCAAATCAGGCGTGAGATCAAACGCGTAGAGTGTGTACCCTTCGGGGTAGTCGGTCAAACTGATGTCGTTGCCTTCGTTCATGTACATTTTATCCATTCCAGAGAACAGCGTGTGAAAGGCTCTAACGCAAGTTGTACTTCCTTTGGTGAAGTTCGGTTTGAGCGGGGTGTGGGGGATCTGCTCACCATTTACGTGTACCGACATGAAGTTGACGTAGTGTTGAAAGTTGTACGTGTTTTTGGAATACGACCCGTTGAAGGCGGCGTTGGACACACAACCAACCACGATTCGGTTGGGTAGCTGTCCCAGGAACACGTGATCCTGGGTGAGGGTTAGGTTTCCTCTGGGTACCGACACCATTTTACAGATGACGCGTCTGAGCGGGTACTTGGCAGTCCCTTTCTCCAGAGCTTTGATATGTCCGAGCATCACCGCGGAGCTGACCGTCACCCGTCGGATAAACAATGATGCATCCACAATCTTGATCTTATAGGTGGGATTTTCACCGGAAGCCATGAGACAAAAAGCGTCGCTACTGCGAATTAGTTTTACTTTGAGATCAACCCCGTTGATCAAGTGTTTGTCCTGGAAGAACAAATCGCCGTGAATGGGACCGATCAGATCTACCGTGCGACTGCCCATAATGCGCTTACGTCTATTCTTCAAACCCACGTTCGTTTCCGCATCACTCGCTGTGCAGTTGACGTTATCCATCTTGCCGACGGTGTCTTTACTCCAACCCGACGCCGTAAGCTGCGTTGTCTTGGCACCTCGATCGTAACTGAGCAAAGTCTCAATCATAGCCCTGTAAGGGTATGTGGGTGTGGAGGCAGAAATCAACCGTTCATTCAGGGTCACGTCAACTTGGCTGAAGAGGGTCTGCAAGGTCAGGTTGCACGGAGCGACCACATCCGTCTCGATCAAATCAGTACCGTCACTCTTTGTCACTTTTGCCTTGACATAGAGTTGAGTCTGGGAAGGGTCAATGTATTCCTCAGTCGAGCCGGGAACGTAAAACTCAATTGGACCCCCGTCGGCGATGTTAGAGATGGGGTGGTACTCCACATACTGTCCCTTTTCTACGCTGGTCTGGGTGGGTGGAAGAGAAAAGAGGTCGAGCTCACTCTTTGTACACTCTTCAGAGTGGTCGTGTATCAGTGCCATGGTGAAGTATTCGTCCCGGAGTTTACTAATCAAAGATATCGAGTGATCTTCTCGGTCGCTTCCCAGATGTTGAAGTGGCGCTTCTCCGATTGGGTTTTCTTTTTATACCCCTCCGAGCCACCCGCGTCAGACTTGAATCTATATTCCGAAGTGTCCGTTGAGCCATATCACGTCGGACCCGCTTGAGTCTAGACTTTGTTGCCGACTTTATATCCTTTCCCTCTAAAGCGTCCTGGGCAATACCCACCCCTGTGCGGATGGCTTGACGCCCTAATGTCTTAGCTCCCTGCTTGATGAGAGGCATGGCCGATCGAAAGAGACTCCCCAATATATTTCCAAGACCGAAACCCCTCTGGTTGCGACCTCCACGAAACACGGGGTAACCACGACCGACTTGTCGCGTGTAGTAGTCTTCGTAGTGTCCGACGTAGGGAACGAAACGTCCTTTCATGATGTCGGTTGGTGCATTCAGTTGAAATATGTAGAGCGACGTTTTCTAAAGTGTAGTTTCACGATGACCTTCCCGCCGATGAATGGGATGTAATCACCCGTCTCATCCCTTATATCTATGTTGATGGTGTTGATAAATTTCTGTTTAAGGGGAACGTAATGCGGGCTCACGTACGTCTTAGTGATTATATCTCCGTAGTCACCTTTCACACTCACGTTTCGTAGTAAAGGTGCTCTCGTATCCCCGACGATGTTGTACTCGATGATGTCGGTGTACACGAACAGGCTGTGAATTTGCTTCATATCGACAACATGAGATGCCTTCTCTATACCGGTAATGGAGATACTACTCTTAAACCCCATAATTTGAGAGAGACGTTTGGCGAAAGTTATGTGGACGCCCTCTGCCGTTCTAACTACCATCTTTTGGAGGTACTTGTTGTATTTAATACGTATGAGGTCACCGTGTTCGATCGGAGGTGAGATTTTGGAGAGCATTTCTTCTGGAGTCGTGTACCCTCGGGGATGGTGTGTATGTGTATGCCTTCATCTTCTTCCTCGGCGTTGCAATAGATGTGATTGTGACCATCTACGACGTTGAGCCACCGGCGTGGGTAGGTAATCTCGGCGATAGACACCTGCCATTCACCTTCAAACGACAGAGCAGTGGGTAAATTTACGTTGACATGACTTAGCGCGTTGTTCGGATAGGCATCCATACTGCTATTGCTGGGGAGCGTCACATAATACGAATCCATCTCGATGCGCACGCACGCGTCGACTGCCGTTCGTTCGTCTGCTCGTTGTGTATTATATACTGACTAACCCCCTCACCCAGCTATTGAACTTGTCGGGGTAACCGAGCCACTTTACAAAGTGTTCCTTTTTACCAAGTCGCTTTCTAGTTTTCAGCACCCTCTCTACTTCGTACAGTTCATCCTTCTTGACGACTCTCTGTATTTCTTGTTCGTAAAATGTACCCTTTAATTCTTCACCGTCGTAATCTTTCAACCTGTAGACTGGGGGTTCCCTTGGAATTCTATCGCTGACGGTGAAAAGTTCGGTGGTCCAGTTGGGAAGATAACCCTTGGTAAATGTTCTTGTCGTCATACTTATGCGAACCGTGTCTCCCACGTTAAACTTGAAGGTGGGGACAGTGGGTGTTCGCCGTGGGGGGTACCATACAACGCTCGCCAAACAACCTCGGAGTTTTTTGGGCTGACAGACGCCGGTGTTCTCTTTATACTCCTGTGAAACGAGTGATTGTACGCGGACACCAGCTTCGGTAAAATTGTTGTGTAGACATAGGTGTTTTGAGCCGTGAAATATTTCCACATGTTTGTCTTTAGAGTCCTGTTAAACCTTTCTACCACGCTGGCCTTTGTTTCATTGTGAGTGGTAAAGAATTTAATTTTATTCTTTTTCAAAAAACTCTGAAACTTTTGGTTTATAAATTCCGTACCTTTATCCGTCTGGAGCAGGCGTGGTTTACGACCATCCTTTAAAATTCGTGCAAAGGCCTTGATTAACGACTGACCCGTTTTATCCTGGAGGGGGATGACCCAGGCGTACTTTGAGAAAATGTCAATACACGTCAGTAAGAATCTTTGACCGTCATTGTATCGAGAGAGCGAGGTCACGTCTACCAGATCCGCTTGCCACTGTTGGTCAATTCCACCCACTATGACTCGGTTTCTTTTGAAACGTCTACGGATGGGTTTATGTAATGTATAGGTAGGTTGTTGACGCAACCAGCTATTAATCTGTTTCCTGCTGATTTTCACTCCGTCTTTTTGAACTGCGCGGTAGACAGCATCCACACCACCGAAACCAGAGGGATGGTTGGTGTCGTAATACACTTTCTTGAGATATTTCTCCATCGATGAAATTAGAATCTTCAATGACGAGCGTGCTGTTGCAACAGACCCACAAGCAGCGGAGTTTTTTCAATACATATCGTGCTTTACACTGTGGTGACCGTCCAACTTGTAATGAAGGACTTGAGGTTGGTGTATGACTTATAATGTAGTCCACTTTTGTTTTCTACCCAAAGATGATAGTTTCTTTTTACTTTTCTTGGTCGGAAGATGAGATGCGGTCGCAAACAAATGGGGTAATTCTTCGTAGTTCACAGCGTCGTCACCTATCTTCTCCTTCAGCTCCACTTTGAGGGTTGGTTTTGTCTCGCTCGGTTTCGTTTGTTCGATAGTTGGTTCCCTTTTCAACACGGGCGGTTCATTCAAATCCGTTCGGTAATCATTTGTGTCTAAGGTCTAAGGTCAAGGGAGCCGTCCTCTGTTTATTCAGCGTGATATATCTCTGAAGAGTCTGTTGGTACAGCTTGATTTTTTCTCCTTCCGACAGATCCGGTCTTTCGATCAACTGTCTCATGTCGGTGTCCAAACCATGGACGACGCGCGTAATCGGTGTTTGCTCCAACCGTCTAGACGCCTGCATTCTGGCAAGAGTCTCTTGTGGTATGAGCACCATTTTCTTTGCGTGCTCCATGACATTTACTTGAACAGTAGCCCACCCAGAGCGCTCAAAACCGGCGTCAGCAAAGCACCAAGAAAACCCCCCTTTTGTTTCAAAGTTTTCTTCTTCTTCTGCAGGCTCGTCCTTCTGTCGGTTAGCGTTCTCAGGTGTCGCTTGTGTCTTTTAGTTTAGTTCTTTCCGTAGGTTTCAATGAAACGTTACCATTCAAAATGTTGAGGGCGCACTCGCAAAAGACAGGTTATGAGGTCTTGGCTGGCTCCGTCAATCACACCCTGGTGTTGTTTGTTGGAAGCGTTTGCTAATATGTGCAGGTAGGAGCGTGCTTGTGCACGCGACGAGACATCTTTACAAATGAAACCCAAGTACAAGGGTGACGTTATTTATACCCTCGGAACGTAAACCGTGGGATATTCACTTTGGAAGATGTTAGATCTGAGACGCATTTGCTCATCCGTGTCGGGTTTTAAGTCCACAAATAGATGAGAATAGGCGGAATTCGTTGCATCACGATAGGCCTCGACCATAAATTTCGGTTTACTCGGATACATCTGTCGTGCCAAGTGAGTGATCTGGGATGCGTCTCTGGTTTTTTTAAAGAGGACCATGTAATGAGCGTTCAGACTGATTGCGCATTTCTTTACCTCGATAAAATAGATTTTGTAGTATGAGTATAACCGACAGATTGCTGTGATGACTACCCTTTGTAAAAAGTTCTGTAATCTTTTTATTATTACCCGATTCCGACATTAAGTCGTCGATCACAACCAGGTTTCTCTTCGTTCGATCCAACGAGGAGAGAAGATCTTCGGGAAAACCCTCCACAAAACGAATGTTAGGAACATCATTTGATAACCGATCATAAGCATCCTGATAAGCGCCAAAACACCACAAAATATTTTCGGGAGATGGTTGAATAACACCACCACCCGTAGGGTTTAATAACTGCGTCACAAACTGTGTTTTTCCTGACCCAGTAGGGCCTGCGATGACACAGGTGAATGGATGTTTAAGTATTGAACTCATCGTATAGAATGAAAGTCATCATTCGGTACAACTCCCTTTTATAATCAAACACACTCCGCGTGAACAGCGCCCCTACCCGCCCCGTCTAAGCTATCCACTTCGTTATAATAGTTCAATGACCCAAACACCCTTTTAAAATCAAACCCACTCCGCGTGAACAGCGCCCCCACTCGCCCGTCTAAGCTAACCACTTCGTTATATAGTTCAATGACCCAAACATCCTTTTATAACCCCATATTTATTATAAACCCTTAACTATATCTATTGAGTTTAATTGTGTTATTTTAGGAAGGATATAGTACTCAGAGTCTGATTCTTTATTTTTATTTCCTTATTATTATTTCACCTTTATTCTTATTCAGTTGAAATCAAAGTATAATGATAATAATAATTAGTTACCCGAAAATGTTTGAAATCAAAATATACAACAGTTCCATAAAAATTATTCATTACATCAAATTCGATAATACAATACTACAATAATATATTACATGTATATTTAAGACCATGGTTACAATTTACAAACGAAAAGATATTACATCAGCGACTAAACTTATTGGAATTAATACATCTTATGGAGGGTATATTTCCTTATATATCTAAAAACGTTGTTGAGACCCCATCATCGGCGACTTTGCGCTTGGGATAGAAATAGGTCAATGCCATCTTCCTCTGTTCGTACGTAAACATTACACCCTGTTTTATGATAAACCCCTTGTTAACACCCCCGCCCGACGTTCTGGTATTTAACACGCTCACATACTTCTCCTTAGTGAGTTCATTGGTTCGCCTGTTGAGACCTTTACAACTGAACTTTTCACTAGACCCGAAACAAAAATATGTCTTGCTACACAGTGAAATTATACCCTCGCCCTCCCATTCTACTTTAAACAGCCCCGGAGTCCTCTTATCAAAATTGTACTGTTCGGGAATGGTCCGACGTGGAAACCACTCGGGCTTTTCCCGGTTAGTAGTATATGTGCAGCAAATCAGTCCAGTTTGGGGAGGAGTCTGCAGTTTGTCTGCAGTGATTTTGTGCAGTTTGTAACGGCAATACTCCACATTGCTCCACAGTGCAGTGAGCAATGTGGTGGAGATTTGCACTTTGTGGTGGAGGGTGCACTTTGTGGCGGAGGGTGCACTTTGTGGCGGAGGGTGCACTTTGTGGCGGTGGAGCACCATAATTTTTTTTGATGGCCAACTTCAATTTTATTTTATTTATTATTATTTTTTTTTATGACGTCATTTCGGCCAAGTAACAAAAAAATTGTGTTGCCACTGCTCCACCGCCACAAAGTGCACCCTCCACCACAAAGTGCACCCTCCACCACAAAGTGCAAATCTCCACCACATTGCTCACTGCACTGTGGAGCAATGTGGAGTATTGCCGTTACAAACTGCACAAAATCACTGCAGACAAACTGCAGACTCCTCCTCCCCAAACTGGACTGATTTGCTGCACATATGATTGAATTTAATTTTTCAAATTTGTTTTTCAATTTTTTTGATTGAAATTTTTTTTTTTAATTCTTTTTTCAATTGTTATATATTTTTTTAAATTTTCTTTTATGACGTCATGTGTTTGTGTGGTGGAGGGAGTAGTGCGCAAGCGCAGCATGCATATATTTGTTCTATTTTATCATTCCTTTTGGAGTTGCAGTTGAAATAAATTATTGGTCTGCTACTCCCTCCACACAAACTGCACACAAAATACTTACTCCCTCCACACAAACTGCACACAAAATACTGCACACAAAATACTGCACACAACTGCGCACTACTCCCTCCACACAAACTGCACACAAAATACTTACTCCCTCCACACAAACTGCACACAAAATACTGCACACAACTGCGCACTACTCCCTCCACACAAACTGCACACAAAATTAAAGGTGGAGGTCATCGTTGATTGGTTGAATGTTTGCGCGTTGTTTATGGAGCAACCACACACTCTTTGTGATTGGTTGTTTCGGCGACGCGAAGGATGGTAGAGTATAAAAGACGGAAATTTTAATCCAAACTCTCATATTTTCGCCAATATTTTCGCCAATATTCTCATCAAGAACATTGCATTGTTGCTCGTATACGCTACTTGTATTGTGAACAGTCGACAAACGACAATACTTGAGCCTTAACATGAACGGTGAGCCTGTATCGACCCCGATGCCCACACCTGTGGTTCCCGCACCTGGCGCGATGGCGTTGCCGTCGACTCCGGCCCCGGCACCACTACCACCGACCGATGGGGCACGCATCGAGAAGGAGGAGAGAAAGCTCATTCCTCCCGACATGATAGATGCTGGGTGGTGCGAAGCCCAGAGTGTGACACATGGCAAGAGCTATTTCTACAACAAGCTCACACGAGAGACCTCGTGGGATCTGCCCAGTTCATCGACTTATCTGCGTGAGCAACGGATGTTGCAGCCACATCCACCCACTGTTGATGTTTTGTCTGCTGCTGTTGAACAATTAACCAAGGGATTAGCTGCTGACACCGAAGCATCAACCCCTAGAGGAGGAGCTAATCTCCCAGAGAATGTAAAAGGGAAGGCAGGAGTCAAGCGCAAGCTGTACTTTCCACCGGATGAACAACAGGAGGAGAACGACAGTAAGGCGGTGCGATTTCAAATCGGAGGTGAGCGATATGCTGTTGTCAAGCGTTTCAAGGGTCGCACCTACATTAACATAAGAGAGTACTATTTAAATCCCAGCGGAAACAAATTGCTTGCTGGCAAGAAGGGAATTAATCTCACCGTGGAGCAGTGGGGTCAGCTCAAACAACAGAGTACCGCCATCACTAAAGCCATCTTTCAAGTTTAGCTGATTAACAAAGATGTTAACTGTTGATTAACTGAATGGTATTGTCTACCTGTTGCAGATGATGAAGAGCACGACATGGAGGGCGAGGAGAATGTGTTGAAGCGAAAGAAACGCATCAGGACACTTGTGAAACAAGTGATGACAAAAATCGTCACGGATCACATCATCAGAATAAGTTATGCAGTTCAACAGAGTCTACCTTGCGAAGGGTGTGAGTTTGATTGGCCAAGGCAGCGGGATCACGAGTGTCTGTTTTACGGCGAGACTCCTGAGTACCACCTTGAAGATTTCGTGGATGACCACTTCGAAGAAGCAGAACAATACATTCAGCCGAGCCATGTTTGTGCTGTGTTTGGCGTAGTAGCACATCATGTTGGTGTTGAAGCTTACGATGGAATGGACGAGGACGTGTACTCTATCATAACTGATATTCGGAATGAATGGAACTCTGAACATCAGAATGGAACTCTGAACCTATGAACATTGTTGACACTTTCTACGATAGAAACTCGCGAATTCTCCCGTTTCATGTCGTGAACAAGGTCATGGAATTAAATGGACTTGTTTAATTGAACACTTTGAACAGAACGCAAAGGTTAGAAGACGATTATTTTAGTTCATTCATCTGCAATAAGTATTATCAATTTGCCATATGTTGTTGTTGTATTTTTGAAGATAGTTCTTCTATTACAGATACTAAAGGACACCAAATAATTTAATGATTTAATTGTTAATTTGAACGTGGACCCCTTTGAATAAAAAAAATATTTGTTTTATAAGTTACAATGTTGAGAAAAACATTTTGAGAAATTTCCATACATTAAAAGTTTTCAGTCTTTAAGTTTGTTGTTAAAACTTTGAACATGTTAAAACAATTCAAATTGAATGTACGTGATCAGTTGAAGTTGAATTAAAAAGTACAGTTATTTGCTTGCTTGAAAAAGAATAACGCTTGTTCTCATACCTTTTGTAGTGTTTTTTGTTTATTTATTATTTTATATTCCTTAAGTGAGGTAGAAAGGGGAGGGACAACAACGTACGAAGACAGACAAAAGAACGACTGTACATGAAGCTATTCAAGTATGATTAGTTAAATTTAATTTTAACACCAACAGCAATCTTTGACATACATATATTTTACAGATGGTTTTTAAATTGGTTTTAAATTGGAAAACATTTGAGAAACTGAAAACATTAATTATTATTATTATTGTTATTTTAAATTCTAACAAATTCGGGGCCTTTAGAACATTTTGGCTAGACCGAACACTGGCAAATTTGCTTGAACAACTTAGAGTTGATGGAATGCATTAATCTATAATGGAATAATAAATACTAAAATAAAAAGAGAATTTCTTGAGCAACATTTGTTGATATGATGATGATGATGATTCAAAGTATTAGCGTCTGTTGAGAAGAAGTGTTTGGGTGGATACGGTTGTCTCAATGCTACATATTTGCTTCTTAAATATATGGTCTGGATAATTTTGAAATCGAACATCCTGATTCAACGCAAAATCTCTAATACACTGTAATAAAATACGAGGAAACTTTTCTTGTTTTCATGACCTCAGCTCTTGGCTGCTTTATTCAACTTCTCAATGTTGGAACATTTATCAAAAGTTACAATGTACATGTATTACTCCTTCAATTCGGTTAGTTTAATGAAATTAAAAGGTAATGTTGAAAAAATATTGACAATTTATTTACAATTAATTATGTCTGTATTTTCTTTTGACAGAAACTGTATGTTTTACCAAAACAAATAATAATAATACAAAATAATAAATAAAAACAACTGGTTAGTAGGCCTTGCAAGTACAAAGTTACTGAAATTACGCACATTATGTGAAATACAAGTACACTTGTTTTCATTTGCCAGATCAGCACTTAATGATAATTGTTCCAAAAAGGAAAAATAATAACTAGTATGAAATAAATAAAGTTGCATCGCAAAACATACATTTGCAAGCATTAAACAAGAATCCCTATATAAAAACAATGTAAATCAAATATCTATTGGACTTAGCTTGTCAATTTTGTATACGTTATATGGTGATTTTGGGGAGAGGAAATGATGAGGGATGTATAGGACTAGGGAAATCAATAGATAGTCAAGTGAATTATAAGGAATATAACAGAATTAAAAGAAAGTCAACTCACACTGAATTTTACAGGGATTAAGAGTCTACACTCCTTGCAATAAATGTAACACGATAGATTTACACATCTCACTCGTTCATACCGAGCACATGGGACGAATTTGCTCATTTCGCTGCTAATTTGCTCATTTCGCTGCTCATTTCGCTGCTCATTTGCTCATTTGCTAATTTCGCTACTCATTTGCTCATTTCGCTGCTCATTTGCTTATTTCGCTACTCATTTGCTCATTTCGCTACTCATTTGCTCATTTCGCTACTCATTTGCTCATTTCGCTGCTCATTTCCTCATTTGCTCATTTCGCTGCTCATTTACTCATTTGCTCATTTGCTCATTCTGCTGCTCATTTGCGAAATGAGTAGTTATAGGCCTATATATAAACTATTTCTTCCGTTTCTTGTCAATCGGAGATTAAGCATCAGAGATTCAACATGAATGTTATTTCTGCTGTCAAACCCCATGCTTGTCACCAGTGCGGCAAAAGCTTTGGACGGAGATATAACCTACGGAGGCATGCAGAACATGTACATAATGAAGAGAAATCTAAAATGGATGAAGTTGACGATGATTCTGAAATTAAAGCTATCCAATCTGACAATTCTGACGTCGATATTTCTGAACCCGATGTTAAAAAGCGTAGATTTGAAGATTCGGAAATAGAAACTTGTGAAACTGAATCTACGCAGGATGAAGACGAATATTTCGAGGAAGATGATTCAGAATCCGATACGGAGGTGGAATATGACGAATCATCGGAAGAGGATGAGTCTAGTTCTGAACTGGAAGACAATGCCACTTTTCGAGACTGGTTGGAAGAGGCTAAAGTGGCTACTGAAGAGATGTGGTGTGAAAAATATGAAAAATACGTCAACGGGGGTATGAGTGAAGATCAAGCCAAGGAAAAAGCCAATAGGAAAACCCTTTGGGCAGTCAAGCGAATCTTTTTCAACAAATAGAAGGATTTTTTTGTCAAGTTACCTACATCTGAAAGATAATGGGACTCATCAGGATATTGCGGAAGATCTCGAAGAAAAAGTAAATAAAGGCATGGAAGTAAACAAAGCTCTGAACAGAGTAATGCCTAAACACCATACCAAATTTGACGGACTACTACTTCAACTAAATGAGGATGAAGAGAACGAGGATGAAGAGAACGAGGAAGAGTGATAATGAAAGACCAGATGTTTCAGAAAGACTACTGTAATTAAAAAAAAAACATCTATAATAGTGTTTTTTGGTAGGAATAAAAAAATCTATAAAATAACCACTTCTGTTAGTCTTACAGTAATCCTTTATGGTTATTTTACACTATTACGTTACATCAAGGGCAGTGACAACTTAATTTCGAAGAAAATGAGTGCCTCTGCATGGGTTCTAAACTTCTGGGTGACTTTCTATTCATCTTTAAATAGACAGTGTATTGTGAACTACAGGCCTGACATTCTAAAGCGGGCCGTTGTTTCATGTAAGATAGACAACTGTATTATGAGCCCTAATATCCGACTTCATTTACGGTTTCGTTGACAGTACACGCAACGAAATTCCAAGTTCCTGAGCAGTTCATTGAAGCGGAAATATAATCCAAAACACTTCGTCCCATGTGCTCGGTATGAACGAGTGAGATGTGTAAATCTATCGTGTTACATTTATTGCAAGGAGTGTAGACTCTTAATCCCTGTAAAATTCAGTGTGAGTTGACTTTCTTTTAATTCTGTTATATTCCTTATAATTCACTTGACTATCTATTGATTTCCCTAGTCCTATACATCCCTCATCATTTCCTCTCCCCAAAATCACCATATAACGTGTACAAAATTGACAAGCTAAGTCCAATAGATATTTGATTTACATTGTTTTTATATAGGGATTCTTGTTTAATGTGCATTTTTCTTGGGAATTATTAATACTTTGAGTTATCATTTGCTCATTTCGCTGCTCATTTGCTCATTTCGCTGCTCATTTGCTCATTTCGCTGCTCATTTGCTCATTTTGCTTGTATGTTTTCCAATTTAAAACCAATATAAAAACCATCTGTAAATATATTGATGTCAAAGATTGCTGTTGATGTTAAAATTAAATTTAACAAATCATACTTGAATAGCTTCATGTACAGTCGTTCTTTTAGTCAGTGTATGTGAATGAAGAGAGGTGATGTGAGAAACGACTGTCTCAACTTGCCCGAAATCATCAATATGCATGCTGCGCTTGCGCTACATTTCAAAACGATACATTGATATTTTATAAAATTGTTCCAAAACACTTCGTCCCATGTGCTCGGTATGAACGAGTGAGATGTGTAAATCTATCGTGTTACATTTATTGCAAGGAGTGTAGACTCTTAATCCCTGTAAAATTCAGTGTGAGTTGACTTTCTTTTAATTCTGTTATATTCCTTATAATTCACTTGACTATCTATTGATTACCCTAGTCCTATACATCCCTCATCATTTCCTCTCCCCAAAATCACCATATAACGTGTACACAATTGTAAGCTAAGTCCAATAGATATTTGATTTACATTGTTTTTATCATAAAAAAAATAAAAAATAAAATAAAATAAAAAATTGAAAAAAAAATTTGAAAAAACAAATTGAAAAAGAAATTTCAATCATATGTGCAGCAAATCAGTCCAGTTTGGGGAGGACGAGTCTGCAGTTTGTCGGCAGTGATTTTGTGCAGTTTGTAACGGCAATACTCCACATTGCTCCACAGTGCAGTGAGCAATGTGGTGGAGATTTGCACTTTGTGGTGGAGGGTGCACTTTGTGGCGGAGGGTGCACTTTGTGGCGGAGGGTGCACTTTGTGGCGGAGGGTGCACTTTGTGGCGGTGGAGCAGTGGTAACACAATTTTTTTGTTACTTGGCCGAAATGACGTCATAAAAATATTTAAAAAATAAAAAAATTTAAAAATTGAAGTTGGCCATCAAACAAAAAATTATGGTGCTCCACCGCCACAAAGTGCACCCTCCACCACAAAGTGCAAATCTCCACCACATTGCTCACTGCACTGTGGAGCAATGTGGAGTATTGCCGTTACAAACTGCACAAAATCACTGCAGACAAACTGCAGACTCCTCCTCCCCAAACTGGACTGATTTGATGGACATATACTACTCCGGTTGTATTGGTTATTCATATCCGGTTTAATAACATCATCGAGAATGTCACCCGATATGGCGAGGTAGGCTGAATCGGTGTCCATCTCACACATCTGAAAATCGCATGGATCAACAAACTTTAACAGGAAGTCAAAGTAAAACTCAAGCATACGCAGTTTTGCGTATTGGTAGACGAAGAAACCAATGTGGATGGGTAAATTTAAACTTATCGATTTTTTGGTCATGTCTACCTCATACAAATTATCGGCTATTCGATGGAGTGCCTTAAAATGATTATCATTGATAAGACTGGGTGCCTCATCGGCATCACACACCTAAACGTTCACATGTTTAAACTGGTTCGTGACTGTTTTCCCATAAGCTGAATTACCCAGTAGTTTCATGGTGTCCGCTATAATAGCTTTATTCGGGTCACTGTCCCCATCCCTCCGGGCTTGACTGACCCGATTACCAAACTTCTCAAAGCATTTATTGGGTTGGTATTGGATCACTTCGTAAACACGCGTGACTTCCAAACCGTGGTTTAAATACCAACTCAAAAGTGGGGTTGCGAGTAGTACTTTGGTTCCAAACATGCTACCGATCAGACTTCTTCTTCGTTTGGTCATGATATTCATTTCTTCAGCGTACTGCCGCATGTGGTCTCCAACGTCAGCCCTGGAGATGTCCACATTTTTGAAAATGGGTGGCATCTCGGCAAAATAATCTCTCCTCTCTGTCTCTGTCACATTCTACTAAACCAAATATCGAGCCGTCTCTAACCCCTCGTAATATATCCTCCACGGACATCTTCCATCTACTAAAATGGGGAAGTCTTATAGACTTCAAGAACTGTCGTAAGTCTGAATTGGTATTCTTGATGTCTTCCCACTCGCATTCCCACATTTCGATTAAATTGTACCCTAATCCTTGGATATATGAGGAGGTCTTTTGGGTCTCTTCCCTCAAATCTTTCTTTGATTTGTTATTCACAGAGTTGACCTCATTGGGATTGAGGCGACAGCTGTGTCCGTGCCAAAAACAGCCCTGGAACTGATAGACCGTATTAGTCTCTGGGGAAAACCCGTCCACGCGAACGTTTCTACGACCTACACATTTTTCTTTGTGGTTGAATTGGTGTTGAATATATATACCGTTTGAGTTGGCTTCCCAATCTAAACACTCGGTAGCCATGATACCGTACTTATGACTTCGCACAGGTTTGAAGTTGTCGGAGGCTTTGCGCCTGACAAACGTACCCACAGGCATATTCTTCATGAGTGACCATAAGTACAGCGCGTTGGCATCAAAACCTACAACCTTTTTACATAGTTTACCACCCCTAGTACGAGTTTTACCGGTCTCGTGATATCTGTGAAAAATAATAGACGGCCCGCCTACGATGTTATCCTTTATTTTATAATAAAGGTCTTTGTTAGCACTGTCTATCAATGAAAAATACACATCTTGTGGTTTAGTTTGGAAAAGATAGTGAAGAGACAGTCCAGGTACGGAAATGGCCGACTTGAACATATCGATTTGCTTTTCTCTGTACAAAGTAAACATTTTCTCGACCGCTTCGAGAAAGGGGGAAACGTCCAAGTTATTATACCACACTAACAAATCTCGAAACGTTATATGACCCTTCTCTCGCCAGACCCGTTGACAGTACGCGTACTCTTCTTCCGTAATGTTTTCCCCTTTGAGGTCGCTGTAAAATGCTTCGTGAGGGGGCAGTTCATCGTGATCGAGTTTGTTTAAATCATCTACCCACTCGTACGGGAAAAAACCTTTCGTCTGAGTGCTTTCGTACGCCTTTAAGAATTTTGCGTAGGAGCACCCAGGTGCCAAATAATTGGAAATATCGAAACTTTAGTTTTTCGGTTCCGATTGTCATGCATGTCGACGATCTTCTAATAATGAGCCGCAGAGAGTCCGTCTCCCGAAGGATTGGGTATAGGTAACGTTTGATTATGTTCATGTCGTACTTTCCGGAATTGAAACCCAGGACGGGTAGCTCCTGAAGATATTGTTCTAATTTGTCTCTAAGTTTTTCAGCCTTTGTCTGTTTTGACTGATTATCTTCGTCAGTCTCTTGTCTTGGAGAATTCGACCTCTCGGCTTCTTGTTCAACCCGCTGTTGATGTATTAGGGCATCGATCTGCTCGAATACATCTTGAAACTTATCTAACAGAATACCGTACGCGGTATCACTCATGCTATGTAAATGCTCTACCATGCTAGCCAATAGTTTGGTCGGATCCCCGTCGGTTACAATTGAAAGGGGTACGTCGTAACCGGGAACGTTACTTGTGAGACTGACACTCAGTAACTCGTGTTGCGCTTTGACACCCCTTATGTTTTCGTGCGTCTGTTCTACCGGTTTGAAATAGGCTTCAAAATCATAGGTGGCACGATAAGGATAATACCTCATATCCTCATCCACCTGTATACCCGCTTCGACCAACTCATCGAACACGGAATTTGGAAGGCGGTAGCAACCGCCGGGAAACTTATGTTTGACGTTGATGTCACACCGCCCCTCATGACGTTTTAAGTTGTGTGATCTGTTAAATACGCGGTCGCATCTGGGGCAAGGAAATACTTGGCTGTACAAGTTCATATCGTGTATGTACGAAAAATGAGATTCGTATAGGTTAACGTTCATGGTTATTTTGTGATTACACAGTGGTCTCCTAACCAAGCGGGCTAATACTTTGTATTCAACCTCCCCGGTCTCGTTCAGAGTTTCCTCACGACCGAGGCTAAAGACTCTGACATTCACTTTGAAGATTTTTTCAAAGTGATGCAGGTCCTCTAAACAAATGCCTTTTGTCGGGCGCTCATTCATTACTTCCGTGTATCTATCAACGAGGTGTTTGGTACGGGTTTCCAGGGAGATCGATGAATTCCCTTCTTTTCTAGCGAAACATCTAAAGAGACAAAAGTTGTCCTTGTGCCTTGCACCGGAATGACGATTTCTGATTATTTTGTCTAACCCTTTATTATTCGCGATGTACTCGGGTAGTTGTTGTTGTGGGGGTGCACCGATGTATATCGAGGGCATTTTATTCACATAGACGATGACGTTACTGATATCGGCGATGGCCCATTTCGTGTCTGGACGTGTATGTAGGGCGTGTTGTAGCACGTCCATGTCGTGTATCTTTTGGAGGAAATTTTCAAAATCATCTTCTGAAGCTATAGTGACCGGGTCGGGTAAAAAACGCGCGTTATTAAAACTGGCATGGTAATACCGTATCTCACCCGTCTCTATATGTCGTAAAACAAACCCGAATGAAAGGTTTATTTTACATCTGGATGTGAAAGTAGGAAAAATACCCCTTAACCCTTCGTCGAGGGAGACACCACCGGGTAACCCTACTCTTTGAAAGGGAGGTCCCAACCGTAAATTGTACACATCTTGAATTGCGCGGCCGTAAATGTAATGAGTCCTAATACTACTCCAGTTTCGACGATAAAGGGATAACATATCATTACCCCCATCGTCAGCATTCGGAGGAATCGGAAATGCGAGTGGATCTTCGGGAGATAGACTGATGCCTTGCGGCGCCATTGGTTGTGCAATATTTTGAGGTTTGTCATTTTGCTTGGGTTGGGGAGAGTGGGATCGTTTAATATGGTGTTTTAGCTTGTATGACTGATTAAATATTTTTCCACATGTAGGGCATTCACCACGGTAGCTGGAATGAATTTCCTTGTGGCGTTTCAGACTGTTTTTTTGCGCATATGATTTTTCACAGATATCACAAGTAAATCTACGGTTGTCAAGACTGTGTTTTACTTTCTTATTTACACCTGAAGGCTGCGTACTAACAGACTCTCTCTTCGCACCCCGGGACGACCGCTCCCCAACTGGTGTTCTGCGTTTCTTGGGTCGTACGGAGGCTGGTCTTTTCTTACCCCCAGTTGTTAGGTCCGCGCCCTTTCCTTTCTGCGGCTCGTCTGTGAAGTCGTTGTCGAGGGCAACTCCGGACGGTGTTTTCTCAGATGGAGAAGAGGTTTCTGGAACACTATCCGACCAAAATGAACAGCATGGTTGTGGGGAACATCCGTTCTTTGTAGCTCTGGTGTTTCTGGTGTACTATCTGACCAAGACGAACGGTCAGGTCCGACGAGGCTGTCTTCACGGCGGTTAAACTGGGGTAAATGATAAAGAAACAAACGATACAATAAGGTTTCTAAAATACAAAAGATGTCGGTTAACACCTGGAAGGAGTAACGAGCTTAATTGTAGGTTTTCAAATTACCTCTTCGATCGCTGCGGTTTCCATTCTATCTATTGCCTGAATTTGGCTAGCCGTAAAATTCGGGCTCCATTCAAAGTTTTGATGCGACGCTTCCATCACCGCGGTTTCCATGCGGTCGATTTCCTCAATTTGAGTAGCCGTAAAAACTGGTTCGTCGATCGCCTGAATTTGACTCTCCGTAAAATCAGAATCATTGATCGCCTGAATTTGACTCGACGTAAGATCAATGCTCCATTCGAAGTTTTGCTGTGACATGATTGCTAACGTATATGCTCCGTGGAGGTTATCTCTTGAGGCCGGGCTTATGATTTGTGAGGAATCGACTGATTGACGCCGCTACGTGAAAATATAAACGAGACGTCAACGTCTCGTTTATGCTGCGTGAAGTGTCTTCGGCGCTCCATGATTTACAATCATTCCCGCACCTCCCAACTGGATCAAACAATAACGGTTTTTCTCCAGTTACACTATCGTGACAGAGATCCAACTCACCACTACGTGGTTCGTTCAAGACGCCGCATCCGGCGTCTTGGCATACGGCACTGAACATGATGCAAGTTGCTTCATGTTCTTCATATTATCGTCACTTCGTGACTCCATACACTGCCGTGAGGCGAACAACTCACCACTGCGTGGCTCGGTCCGCATCGCGCATTCAACCCAATACACAAGGTCACAAAAGGGGCGAAGGACAAAAGTCGGCGAAGCTTCGCCGACTTTTTTGGGGTGTGAGATGCTCCCTTACTACTACTGATAATACAATAAAGTATTGATGCAATTCGGCATATACATAATGGTATGTGGGTGTATCGTTGGTACGTTGAATGTATCTAAATGTATTTTTTCACTGTTTTCAATGATGTATTTGTACAGAATCATTAAAGGGACTTCGTAAAAAATATTACTTGACTGAAATCATAGCATAGGCCTACGTCATGTCTAATAATTATAGTATCTCATAATTATGACTCTGCATCTTTATAAGTCATTATATAGTTATCATTTATGTTAAAATGTGGGGTAATATTTTCAATGACTGAGTTACTCTAAAACTAGCACTCCGATTCCATGATTGTGACATTGTCTCTTTAAGACACAATGTATAGGACTGATTTTAAGCACATCTAGTTTTGTGACAGAGGGGGAAATGTGTCCAAATACCAATTCACAATGGATTGGTAAAACCTGCGTAAAGGACTCAGAGTAAAATAATAGAGATATAATTATCATGATGTAATATTTAAATTGATCCATAGCACGAGTCGAACTGAATGTTAACCGAGGCTCATTGATGAGGAGTCATGAGCGTCATGAGAAAACAGTGCATCATAATTCGGGTCACGGGCGAACTTCAGTACGAAGGTTCGTGGACCGTCTAGTTACCATGGCGCCCTCGTCTGGCGATTATAAGGAGGCATGATAATCGGGGGATCCACGCCTTGCCTGAGAATCTGACGTTACGCTTCGAGGCTCGCGACAGACGCCAGATAAAAGATCTCAGTTTTTGGGAGATGAAACTGTCTTTGGCCTTGATAGGAAAAGTAAAGACTGTGGACCAGTCTAATCCCTGCCTTCCTTCCTCTTCCCCAGGGCTTTCGAGCATGCAGTTTTTGCATACCGGTACCAATGCAAGCAGCACGAGCGCGCGCATCCCAAACTGACGCACGACTGGGAATTCTACCTTTCTAGCATGTTGTCAATTGCATGGACCAGAACATGCAGTATCCTCAATTTACCCTAAATGACGCACCTAAGGTTATATAATCAACTGGACGGTAACTTACAAATGAAATTAGCAGTTTGGTGTTTCAGTTTGTTTCAGTGAAGGATTCTCTTGTAAAATGCTGAATTTCAATGCATGATCATACGCGTGGACGTCTTGAGCGCCGTTTTTTGAGACGCACAGAATTGTGGCCATCAGAAAATTGATGTTGGTATAATGACTCACCCCAAACTGTTAAAGTTGATGGGGGCACAGAAAATGTACCCAAGAAGAAAAACGGTTGAAATCATGTGTCATCTTATTCCAGATGGTTGTAAAATTGTTTTTAAACTTGAAAATAAAAATATTGTTTTCGATTTTTAAAATAAAATGGTATAATTTGGAGAAGCTCTCAAAACTTTTAATCAATATTCTTGAAAGACCAATAAAATGGAAGGTGGTAAAAATGTTTGCAAAAAGTACTTTAAAACTTTGAAATGTGTAAAAATGCTGTTAACATTTTGTCAAATAAAAGATTTTCACCAATCTATATATATCGCAGAACCCGCTGCTATATAGGATTCTAGCCGGCCAATCGTCATCGGGCAAGCTCGGTGGTCGAGAGGTTAAGACGTCTGCACTAGTAAGTAGGAGGTCGTGGGTTCGAATCCCGCCCGAGTCGCCTGTGTAGTTTTTTCACAGACCCTCGGAAAGCACTGAGCATACAGTGCTATACACACGTCGGTGTAGGGCAACATTAAATCAATTGTTTATCTCCCGACGCAAGAACTTCACCAATCTATATATATCGCAGAACCCGCTGCTATATAGGATTCTAGCCGGCCAATCGTCATCGGGCAAGCTCAGTGGTCGAGAGGTTAAGACGTCTGCACTAGTAAGTAGGAGGTCGTGGGTTCGAATCCCGCCCGAGTCGCCTGTGTAGTTTTTTCCACAGACACTCGGAAAGCACTGAGCATACAGTGCTAGTATGGAGGGTGATGAACATGGACAAAACTACAGCTTTATAACAAATGGCCTTTGTGCTCAGGCTTGTGTGCTTTTTTGTCTGAAAGCTTGGTCGACTAAAGTCGCCTATTATGGTAAGGAAAGGGTTAAGCAGCACCATTTTCCAGAGTCCGGCATTCTCCTGAGGACGATCAGAGCATACTGATCGAAACGTCGAGTTGTACCACCAGTTCTTTTCGGAACTAATTACTACTCAATTGAGATTCCACATGGTGTCACCGCAATTAGTCTTACTTATCCTCACCATGCAAAGCTACAAATTTTACCTAATACCGCATGAGCCGTGGTTCCTTTATAAAGAATGACCCTGTGGCTGTATAATAATGATATTTATTTATGCAGCAGCCATGGTAAATCAGTAATATTATTGTGTCCCGTTATTTAGGCTTGTGGGGCAGTCACTGAGTTCATCTAAAACTTTCAAGTAATATTATTTTTATGTCATAGATTACCTTATGTTTTGCCCGAGGTGTTGGTATACAATTGATAATTAATTTGCTTTGATGGTTTTTATTGGGGGGAGGATGGGGGGCGCTTGTATTTCTATATCTCGTATTCCTAAATATTGTTGTGTTCATTTTGTTATTGGTTTTTTTTATAGTTTATTGCTCCATTTTTAATCTTCTCTTTTAGTCCTATCTTTAATCAGTATGGTAGACTGGGACGGGGGTCTTTTTGTGCAATTTAGTCGTTTATGTTTTATTTCGTATGTAATTGTCCGTAAAGACTGTTTTATCATTATTATTAATTCATCTGTAGCTCCTTCTGTAATAGCTTTTGTATAATATTGATATATTTTTATATAATATGAGGGCCCCAAATGATCAGCTATGCTGGATGGGTTACCCTCGTTAAAGATGGTTTTAAATATACACCCATTCCATGCCCTGTCGAAAATCTGCTTTGATCATGACAATATTCCCCCTTTAAACAAATATATTAACCGACAAAGTAATTAACCCATAAAACATATTTTGTCAGTTTTGTGGTCAATAAATGGAAACTTCTCAAAATTTGTACTCATTATTTTTGGACCATTTCCAATTCTTGAGCAAAAAAAGAAAAGGTGTTTGTGAGGCAATAATATTCATCCATGTGGTGAGGTTTTAACCTAGTTCTTAACTCTGGAGCATTGCAAACAATGCAAGCCACAATTATGAATGATAAATACACACAGGTCTAAAAGGTCACAACATCCCGCTCTCTTCATGCAACAATGCAATGCTGATTTCAAAGCAGGTGATTTCAAAGCAGAGCATTTGCAGGCAGTGTAAATAAAGCAGTTTACATATTGCAGCGTTAACAAAGCCATGGAATTTGAATGGCCAACAGTTTTTTTTCCCAGATTTTTTTCAAGGTTTTTTCAACAGTGGAACGATGGCTACGGTTCAGAGCAATGCCCCTGAACCTCACCCTGTTCTAGAAAAAAAAAGTTGAACATTTTGGGCTATATGTTATCTGAGGAAAATGTTAAGAATTTTTTTTATTTTTTTTCAATATTTGAAAACAATGGTAAGCCCAAAATCCTTTTGTTTTCAAACTTGATATAAATTGCCACCAAGGATTTATTTAAATGACTTGTATTTACTGGGCCCAATAATTTTATTATATATATTTATTTATTTTTTCGGGGATGAGGGGATGAGGGGATCCTACTGATCACCCCCCATGGACAAAATGGGGTATGTATACATTTCTCCATTCCCCCTCCCCACCCCTTGTAGGAATTTATGGTCATGGCCCATGAGGATATTTTTCAGTCTCTAAAAAACATATCACAGGGTCCAGACAACATTTCCTCTATTTCTTCTGGTAACATAATTTAGGTCCATCCGGCAACTTTTTAAAATAGTAAATAAGCACTAGTAAATAAGAGCACTTCAGACATAATTATTTTGCAGGCAGGATTGGTACCACTAGTTAGCTTTTGGATAATAATTTGGTAATTTTGTAATTAGGTTAAGTAATCGGGTTATTACCAATGTAACTTTTGTTTCCATGGGATTCGGTTAACTGGTTTTGGAAACAAAGGTCTATATGCCCGCACCTCCCTCCTGCACCCCCTGCCTCCCAAATTCCAAATCCCCCATTGTGCATGATAATGATTTGTGCTTGCAATACCAATAAAGGCTACTTTTACTGCAATTCCCCCTCCCTCTGCACATTGAAGGAAGATGGCCTGATAACCTGAAGTTAAAGGGACAATATCATCATGATCAGAGCAGAGGGCATGGAATTGGTGTCCTAGTTTAAAGATGAACACAGTGACTGAAAATTAGTGGCTCATTTATGCAGCAACGGTAATATGACCTTATCATATGGGGTATTATTTTCAGTCACTTAGTAAACCTAAAACTAGCACTCTAATTCCATGCCCTGTTGATCGTGAGGATAGTGCCCCTTTAAGTTGCTGTGTCTGATCTGATATTCATTGTTATCTTCCCTTTAGATCCATACAGTCTGGTGCTCGTAGCCAATCTAGAACCACCAGGGATTTATGTTGCTCAAGCAGACACCTTCAATTTTACACTCATCCCTGGATCGGAGAACACAGGTAGACCGGTTGCCGTCGACTATGATCCAGTAGATTCCAGGTTGTATTGGACGGATGTAAACCGTTCCAGTATTCAACGTTCCTTTTTGGATGGAAGTGGTGTGGAAGTTCTCGTCACAAATCTTGATAGTAAGTATCATATGAAATAATTATGCTTTAAGGACAAACAAAAACAGTATACGCTTGTAGTAATAATAGCCCGTTTCACACTACAGCTCTTATCCCCGGGGAATACAACCCCAGGGAGGCCCTGGGAGTTTTTTACCCCACGGTTACCCCGGCGCAGTTTCACACTGTCCCCGCAAAAACCCGCCCGCATATTTCATGGGTTCTTATTCACAGGGGTTCCGCACCAACGTTTCACACTATGATCAAACCCCAGGGCAACCGTGCTGTATTTTTTGGTTTAACGGAAGTCATGAATGTAGCTAGCCGGAAGCGCCAAATCCCAGTATGCAATGCGTGCACGTACTCATATTGAATTGTAAACAATCAAAATGGCTACGCATAACATGAATGATGATATAACTAGACACTTCTTCGTCTCCCCATCTTTCGCTTTCACCAATGATTTGAATACCAAAAAAATACAAAACATGAACTTGCGTGATCAAGCTTATGATAATCAGTTGACAAACTGGTACCTTTATTTGCAGTGTATACTATTACACGTTCATTGAGACAGATACTAACAATTTTACCTCGTCCGAAATTCTAAATTTGACCTGCTTCAAAATCATTAGTTTTGGAAACTGATAAATTCTTCCAAAAATATAAAGTGAAATATGTTTTCATTGATATTTGGTTTCTATAAAATACAGCAAACTTTATAAATACTTGAATACAAATCTGTAAAAACAAGAGCTTGAACTCGGATCGTTCAATTTATTTAGCGCGCATTTCCTGAACTCGACTGTTTATCTCTCTGACCTTTCACAGTTTGTTTACGTGATCTGTCCTCCACGTAAACTGGGGTAAGCACAACCCGCTATCGTTTCCCACTAGCTGTTACTCCCCGGGGGATTCCTAAGACCCTGGGGTTTTACCGCCTACTCCAGAGCAGGGGTGGCTAATATCCAGGGGGATGCCCATATACAGGGGCAGACCAAGTGTGAAAATGCCAACTGTAATTCCCTGGAGATGCCCCTGGGGATTTGACTAGTGTGAAAAGCCCTGAAGTCTGTAAATCCATCCATACTTTTTAAAGAATGAAGGGATATGTATAAAAACCAACCTGTGAAAGTTTCAGCTTATTTCGTTGGGCAGTTGATGAGAAAATATAGTGAAGATGCATTCAGATTTTTCATAATTCATTCCAACTTGGAATTTTTATCTTGGGATGACAGAAAATCATTTGGAAAATTATTTCACTAATTTGACTAAAATGATAGCACCCGATCGAGGCAGAAATATTTCAAGGAACTCCTGCTAAAGTGAGATGTTTAGATCCCTGTAAAGTAGCAGGTATATACTGCAATTTTGCATTAATCGATTGAATTCTTGCATCATAAAAATATAATTGTTGCCTTTCCCATGTAGGCCTATCGCATATCAAAATGCTACACAAATTGCCACACTAAAATCCAATATTTGCTGTTCAATAGTAACATTTCATTCACACAAGAGTATTTCTGCCTAAACATTTTATTTTGATCGAAGTCTTCCCATGAATTCAACATGTTGAATACTCAGTATGAGTGTCGCATGATTATTTTGACAGTGGTCTTTCATAAAAAATGTTATGATAATTTTACTATTAGTCTATAAAGAAATTACTTTTTGCAAAGATTTGATACACATACATAAATTGAGATCCTAAAATATTGTATACATTTGTATGCAGTACTAAGCTGTACCCCCAAAAGTTATAAAAATTACTTCCTGTTCATGGTACAGTGAGCATGATTACATAAGCATTGAATAAAGGTATACAACATTGACCTCCAGTACATTAATTCATTGATGTTCACAATTGGGCTTATGGTTTATTTCAGGGGAAAAAAAGGGGGAAAATCCCCCAAAGTAATATGTATTTTCCTTTTATTCCTTTGCATTCACTCAGACAATGTTGTATTTATAAGGAACGACATTGAAAAATGAATGTCATTTTGTGACACTGCCTGCATAGTTTTGCACATTACACAATTCAGGAAACAAATTTCACAGGAGCCTATATACTAGACTAGTACAAGCCCTCAGCCTTCAGCTGTGAACATAAAATAGTTGTTTATTGAATCACTTATGGAAATAAAGAAAATAAACTTGAAACAAACGGGCACCCACCCTCGACAGCTCTTGCCAGCTGATGTTTATGGTATTGTGGCAGAATATACTGAATGATTTATCTATATGACCTTAAGCATTGAATCTTCCGGCTCAGATGGCCGAATATCGGCCGGGAGATGCAGGGCCGTTTGGTCAGAAATATACCGCCCTGTACACAAGTTTACACTGTCCCGCGCTTCAATCTTGGGGCTGGCAAAGACTTACAAACTGAATGAACTGATTCTCTGATTTAATAAATCAACATGAATAAATATTGGACCCAAAGTGACTGTAATTAATTATGCGTACCCTCCAATAACCTTAATTGTACCCTCCAGTATGAAACACACGTGCATATAATGCCATACGTGAAGGCGTCGCTGGCTAGGCCTTGCTGGGGGTACTGTATCTTCCGCGATCCGTACTGTACCACACTGGGGCTGTCAGCCTTTCATTGACCAATGTGACATGCCCAGTTGTCGTCAAGTGCTTTTTGAGTACAAGTACGAGAACAGAAAAATGTACTTGAGTTAGTAAAAGTATGAGTACGAGTTTGAGTTTGAGTTTGAGTGCTCCAACTATATAGTTGTAGTATGAGTACTTTCATGTACTCGAGTATGAATTCTCAAGTCTGACATTATGCACTTGTTAACAATTGTTATTTTGGTCAAAATTATATTGTCTTTGTTTTTTTTCTCTAAACTTGTTCAGTACCAGAAGGTTTGACGCTTGACATTTTGAATCGTGTGATGTATTGGACTGATACAGGCAGCGACTTGATAGAGAAAGCCACCTTGGACGGACAAGACAGATCCGTGGTGTTCAATCTTACAGATCCGTCTGTAGGTGAAGTGCAGCCCAGGGCCATCATCTTGGATACAGTTAATAGGTAAATATGTCAGTGATAATGGACTCTGATATTGGACTCTGCAGTTAAAGAAATTGTACAACATTGGTCAAGCCGAGGGCCATTGTCTTGGAAAACAGCAACAGGTCCCCAATATAAATTATTCTCTTAATTATGTTTTCTTTAAGATTTTTCAGAATTGGAAATAAATGCAAAAGAAGCTTGGTGTTACCTCGTTCAGCCCGGGGCCATCCAATTTCATAGAGCTGCTTAGCAGAAAATATTACTGATCAGAGCATACTGATTGAAATGTCGAGTTACCTCCAGTTCTTTTCACAAGCTAATTACTACTCAATAGAGAATTTCACATGGTGTCACCGCAATTAGTCTTACTTAAGTAAAATTGCATTGAGAACCAACCAACACTGTTCCCTCTTACGTTCTTCTTCTGGGTACCTCTGGTAAAAGGAGAAGCACGCGCTTACCCTAATCTGTCTAATTACGTCCTTCTTCTAGGCACGTCCGGTAAAAGGACGTAAGTGCACATACACAGTTTCCTCTTACGTTCTTCTTCCGGGCACCTCCGGTAAAAAGAGGTAAGCGTGCAATTATCCTAATCTGTCTAACGTCCTTCTAGGCATGCCCGGTAAAAGGACGTAAGTGCACATACACAGTTTCCTCTTACGTTCTTCTTCCGGGCACCTCCGGTAAAAAGAGGTAAGCGTGCACTTACCCTTATCTGTCTAACGTCCTTCTAGGCACACCTGGTATAAGGACGTAAGTGCACATACACAGTTTCCTCTTACATTCTTCTTCCAGGCACCTCCGGTAAAAAGAGGTAAGCGTGCAATTACCCTAATCTGTCTAACGTCCTTTTAGGCATGCCTGGTATAAGGACGTAAGTGCACATACACAGTTCCCTCTTACTTCCTTCTTCTGTAGGCACACCTAGTAAAAGGACGTAAGCGTGCGTACACAGTTCCCTCTTGCGTCCTTCTGGGCACACTACAAAATGTTGTCTGTTAATAAGGTTTATTTCCGAGTCCACCACCTGTCATAGAGTTCTTGAACTCTTCAAATTCGTTTTGTGTGTGTTTCTCAGGTATCTGTTTTGGACGGATTGGGGTAGTCTGCCGAAGATCGAGCGAGCCAGTACGGATGGCTCTGGTCGGAGGGTACTGGTCGATACGAATCTTGGTTGGCCAAACGGTCTGGCTGTGGACCCTCAAGGTGATTCAACTTCACAATTCTGTATGCTTTCAAATTAGTTATATAGGGTCCCAACATTTGGATCTCTAATGGGAGGTTCATTCTCCTAAGCAATTTTGCCTTTGCGATATACAACTCGATCCATATCAACCACAATGATCCCTGTATTGACATATTTCACCAGTTATTTCCCACTTTCAAACTTGAAACCATTCAAATGTTCTACATTGTGAGCAAAACCATGAGAAGTGAGATTGTAGTTCTGATAAGAACCATAGGTCTTAATCTCTACGTCTTCTCTAGGTTTCAACTATAGTGTGCTATAGTCATAGTCAGGAGACTAGATTCTTATAAATTATAGATGCGTTTACCAGAAGTGTCCATTAATAATAATATTGTATGGTGTTTATAAAGCACATAATAACAAATTAACATTATGTGCTTAACAGAGAGACAAAAAAGTGTTCAACAAGTGGTGGTTTTCCTGGATGTACTCTTGAACCTGTTGTTTGCTTGCAGGTGGGAGACTTTACTGGTGCGACGCTAGCACAGACCGCATAGAATCCTCCGACTTCTTGGGCCAGAATCGTTTAGTTCTTGTGGATCTGACTGAGTACAACAACCACCCGTTTGATGTTGCTCTCTACGGTGACTTCATCTACTGGACAGACTGGCGATATAGCCTTCTCCGCAGTGATGTTCTGGGCACGTCTGTGGAGCAATACGGGACAGAAGTTTTCCAAAAGGCTGGAGGTCTTCACATTTATAAAGGTAATGGCTGCATTCTAATCACTGATCATTCTTTTCCAGCTGTAGTGAATATAAATCATGTAACTTGTTATATGCAGAATTTGTACGTTTTGTTCTTCTCCACATAAGGCAAAAAAAAGTCTCTAGTTTCTGGTCATTGGTCGGCTTCAAAATTTGCCAACAGGGAAATACGTGATACATTGTATATGTGGGGACCAAATTACCCATATACAAAGTATGGTGGCTAAGAGAGGCCTCACAAATCTGGCAAACGTTCATACCCTTAGGTGAAAAAGTTGTTTAATACCATGCGAGCGCGCACTGGCCTAGTTAAAACATATACTGAGCATCAAAAGAACCTTTGGAAGGACACTCATTAAAATCCTCCACGGAAAAAGGAAAAATATTTGAACACAGATAAGCTTCAGTAATCTTTACTAATGTCATGGGTATTTCCTTTAAAAGGGACTCCCGATATTATTATTAATTACCGGTTCAATGGTAAGACAAAATTAAACAAAATAAATAATGAAAAGAGGTCGATTTGACAGTCGGAATTTAAATATGTATTCTGTCAAATATTCAAGCAAAAAAATTACAAAACAATCTTCGAATATATGAAAATGAGAATTAAACCAATACTGATCCAAATTGAATATTACAAAGATTACAAAGTTTACAAAGAGAATGAAATTTAATATAATGTAACAATGGAAAATAATAAAAGGAACTTAGCGGGTTGATGGAGAATCACACGAACGAAAGCAAAGAAAGTTCTTGATCCAGGGAAATCAGGAAAAAGAAGTGAAGATGGGGCTAGTAGAATAAATGAAGGGGCTAGACGAAAATAGAAACAATCGGTGAAGTCACCACAACAACACGCCAAAACATCAAGGCCATCCACGGCACATCAGGGGCTGGAGGCAATTGCTGAACAACCTATGTTCAAAAATATAAAATAGGTGATGTTGTGTCTTGCAGACGATTGTAGCGATTATGACTTTTTGATGCTTACTGGACGAAAGCTGTAGCCACAATCTAATGATTAATTAATCAACTAAGCCTGCATTAATAATAATAATAATCAACTTTAAATAAACAAAATATAAAATCACTTAGAAAATCTGACCCTAACTTCAACTGATTAAATATTCACCAAAACAAAATCTTCAATGATCCAGTGAAAGTCTATTTACACCAGGGAATTGACTAGTGAACAACTCCAGTGGTGGTCAGCCAGGAAAACAATAAAACTGTCAACACACACACAGTCCCTATTAAGTGCCACAGCTCACTGTAGTCAACCATGAGTAAAGTGCTTGACCACATGTTCTGTAAACAACTTATCCTGCCTGGCCTAATTATAATAATTATAAACAATGCAGCAATGGATACTGTGTACATTACTGCACAACCAAATTAAAGGAACTTTCTCTAACTAAAAATAAACCCTGCCAACAATGGGCTGAAATAATAACAACAATTTGTGGCAGAAAGAATTCCCTTCTACAAAATACAGAACTCATGTGTATTGATTGAGTAACTAATTTCCTAGTGTTCCCGCGAGATGTTATGTACAGCTAAGTTAAAAGAATTTCTGAAGCTAAACTTCATCAAGGTCAAACGATAAATGAAAGTGTCTTTGCTATAAACTAACTGATGAACAAACAAAAAGTGAACTGAATACAACTAGTGTGAAACCTTGTAAATAAAATATGGAAACAGTTGCAACTTCCAATTATTATGCACAGCTTATGTGAATTGCAATCAGAGTGAATTTGGCAAGTGATAAATAAAAAACCGAAAATCATAGAATTTAAAATAACAACAACAATAAAATTGGATCAAAACTGTGACGTCACACCCCTGACGTCCGAGTGGAGACAACGGGCAACCTCCCCACCCACAGGGTGTGACGTGGACGGCACTGACGGGAACGGTTAGGAACGCGTCCTGGGATGGAAATATACCGTCCCAGTATCGGTGTGCTGCACTGTCCAATTTCCCCTAAAAGGGGTTAATATTTATTAACACAACAGCTATGAATCGGAGTGACAAAAGGGACCCTCAAACCCAGCTATCCATATCTCATAGAGGGTTTCATGTACTATAGCCTGCAGGAGAACTATGCGTCGTAACAGACGTAACAGTGTACCCCATGCACCACTAGTTATACGCGGCTATGAACCTACGTTAACCACTTTAGGGACCATACAGGGATGTCGCCCCTCACAATGACTGATGTGAAGGTTGCAGCAACCGTACCGCACCACACAATAGCCACTCAGTGATCAACACTGCTCACAGCCCAGTCACACTGTAACAGGTGACTTACCTTGCTTCCGCACTGTTCGACTACCAAGTCAAACTGCCCCTCAACACTGCCACAGGCGCTGCTTTTATAGTCTTTGTCACGCAGCGTGTGACCTGCTCTAACCAATCAAAGCACGCTGGGCGGGGCATCGCTGCCGTGCGCAGTGCATCCGCAGCTCTCGCCAGCCAAACAAGCGGGGGCGCTAAAGCATATCCTGCCGCGTCACAAAACTAAGGAACTGGGATAACCAATCCTATGCTAAAATAATATCATGTCTTACATACGATATCATAGAAAGTGATATCTTAATTGGATTGTGCTATACGATAATTCCTGACGTGAAACCAAGAAACTTTGTCCTTAACTTTTAACACGTGAATTCTAAAATCTAGGACTCAACGATCAATCAGCTATTAAAATATTACTTCAGTAACTACTCAAATCATATCAGAAATGGCTATCATAAAAAATGAAGGAAATCATGCGATCCACATATTTTATTTTAGCCGTGAGGGCTACAAAGTATAAGATCTACAATCATTTAATACAATGAGAGTAATGAGTAAATAATTCAGCAGAATATCATATGATTAAATATCCTATTAATTACTAAAATGATGTTCATAAAAGAGAAAAGGAATTTGCAAACTCACTTATGTTCAAAAATATAAAATATGTGATGTTGTGTCTTGCAGACGATTGTAGCGATTATGACTTTTTGATGCTTACTGGACGAAAGCTGTAGTCACAATGGCCCAAATCGCCCACTAGAACAGCACATGGCCAAATTCCTCCTTCTTGCATCATAAATCACCCAAACCAAGTCAGACAGAGAGGAGACTATAGCCTGGGTCCATGGTAATAAAACCCTTGGTCCTAAAAGGTTGCTTACATGTGTGGGAATTAGAGTTGTACAAGTCACAACCAAAACATTTAACATTTTTGGGGGGTGTGACACTAAGCACATGTCAATAAACAAGATGATGCTCAGTTTAGATATAGAATATAATAACTATATTTATAAAATAATACGGCGTGATAAGATCTTATTACTGTAGATATTGCATACATAATGAAGCAGCATGCGCTTGTGGGGTATTATTATCAGTCACAGAGTTCTTCTAAAACTAGGATGCCCTAATATATGTAAAGTCAACTCTAGATCTGATTGTGGTGATATTTTCCTGTTGATAGTGGGTTGGGACTCGGGTTAGCTCATTACAGGAACTACACGTGAAATAGGTAGGCTTTATTTAAGCACTAACTTTGGTGTCCTTGTGTAAGGGGGAACACCTTCTTACAATTTATATTTGATTTGTTCAGATATCAATGAGTGTGCTTCACAACCATGTCTGAACAGAGGAACCTGCCTGCATGGTGTGAATAGGTTTATCTGTACATGTGTTGCCGGCTACGCAGGAACTAGATGTGAAATAGGTAGGCTTTATTTAAGCACTAACTTTGGTGTCCTTGTGTAAGGGGGAACACCTTCTTACAATTTATATTTGATTTGTTCAGATATCAATGAGTGTGCTTCACAACCATGTCTGAACAGAGGAACCTGCCTGCATGGTGTGAATAGGTTTATCTGTACATGTGTTGCCGGCTACGCAGGAACTAGATGTGAAATAGGTAGGCTTTAGTTAAGCACTAACTTTGGTGTCCTTGTGTAAGGGGGAACACCTTCTTACAATTTATATTTGATTTCTTCAGATATCAATGAGTGTGCTTCACAACCATGTCTGAACAGAGGAACCTGCCTGCATGGTGTGAATAGGTTTATCTGTACATGTGTTGCCGGCTACGCAGGAACTAGATGTGAAATAGGTAGGCTTTATTTAACCTTTAGCTTTCAATTCAAAAAGAATAAACAAATAGGCATACTGAGTGCTCTATAGTTTCAGTGGTGTGTTTGTCCCAGGGACAACATTTATCAGCTTCTTATCGGCTAATATTTAGCTGAGACTAGATTCTGTTTGGGAGAAGTGAAATAAATATTCTCTGATGCTGATCAATAAGTTTTAGATGATTATTATTTATTTTGATCTAACTGTTCATCTTCAGACCCTCTTGATCCGCAAGTAAAGTAATTTGCATATATTGGGGGGGAAGAATTAAATGGAAATAAATGTTTTGTTTCAATTAATTTGTTTGCTATAAACACACACAAAAAAACAATCGAGGATGGGGGGGGGGGTGAGGATGGGGGCGGGGAGGGAAACTGTTTCCTTTGCCATAAACATGACTACAAGCATGGGGGATTCCAAATTTCATTGACCACCATGTAGTACAATTGTACAAACGGACGCAGAAAAAATGGACAAAGGGCAAATATATTCTCCAATAGGCATACTTTTCTTTTGGGGGGAGAATGGGGATTTCACTCCATTTGGACAATCTAGGCAGTTCAAGCTTTGGCCTGAAGCTATTACCCATGCTTAGTAACACTGAGAACCTGCGGCCAATTTCATAGAGCTGCTTAGCAAAAACATTGGCTTAGCAAAAATATTGGCTTAACAAAAACATTGGCTTAGCAAAAACATTGGCTTAGCAAAAACATTGGCTTAACAAAAACATTGGCTTAGCAAAAACATTGGCTTAACAAAAATATTGGCTTAGCAAAAACATTGGCTTAGCAAAAAAACATTGGCTTAGCAAAAATATTGGATTATCAAAAACATTGGCTTAACAAAAACATTGGCAACAAAACATTGAGCAACAAAACATTGGCTTAGCAAAACATTGGCTTAACAAAACATTGGATTAACAAAACATTTGCTTAATAAAACATTGGCTTAGCAAAAACATTTGTTTAACAAAACATTTGCTTAACAAAAACGTTGGCTTAACAAAATATTGATTAACAAAACATTGAGCCTTAGCAAAACATTGAGCTTAGCAAAACATTGAGCAACAAAACATTGGCTTAGCAAAACATTGGCTTAACAAAATATTGGCTTAGCAAAACATTGGCTTAGCAAAAACATTGGCTTAGCAAAATATTGAGCCTTAGCAAAAAACATTGACAACAAAATATTGCCTTAACAAAAACGTTGAGCTTAGCAAATAATATTGGCTTAACAAAACATTGGCTTAGCAAAACATTGGCTTAACAAAACATTGAGCAACAAAACATTTGCTTAACAAAACATTGAGCTTAGCAAAACATTGAGCTTAACAAAACATTTGTTAACAAAACACGTTGGCTTAACAAAACATTTGCTTAACAAAACATTGGCTTAGCAAAACATTGGCTTAACAAAACATCGACTTAGCAAAACATTGGCTTAGCAAAACATTGACTTAACAAAAACGTTGGCTTAGCAAAAACATTGAGCCTTAGCAAAACATTGAGCTTAGCAAAACATTGGCTTAACAAAACATTGGCTTAGCAAAACATTGACTTAGCAAAACATTGGCTTAACAAAACATTGGCTTAGCAAAATATTGGCTTAGCAAAACATTTGCTTAACAAAACATTGGCTTAACAAAACATTGGCTTAATAAAACATTGGACAGCAAAAACATTTGCTTAACAAAAACATTGGCTTAGCAAAAACATTGGCTTAGCAAAAACATTGGCTTAGCAAAAACATTGGCTTAACAAAAACATTGGCTTAACAAAAACATTGGCTTAACAAAAACATTGGCTTAACAAAAACATTGGCTTAGCAAAAACTTTGGCTTAGCAAAAACATTGGCTTAAGCAAAAACATTGGCTTAACAAAAACATTGGCTTAACAAAAACATTGGCTTAACAAAAACATTGGCTTAACAAAGACATTGGCTTAGCAAAAACATTGGCTTAACAAAAACATTTGCTTAGTAAAAACATTGGCTTAACAAAATACATTGGCTTAACAAAAACATTGGCTTAACAAAAACATTGGTTTAACAAAAACATGGAACATGGGACATTGATAATAAAATGAAGTACTTTTTACTCTTAACTTTTTTCTATGTACATTCCAAGTGCCTTGAGGATTGTGCTTTTCAAAAATTAAGACAACTTTCTAAGTAATTAAGTAATTACAATATGTTTGTAACATGGACAGACATTTATTTAGAAATTGACTAAAAGTACTAATAGAACAGATTTATTCACCCACATGTTGTCCCTTTATAGCCTGTGCATTACCAGTCAAAAATTTTGTACAATGAGTTCACTACCCACGCAAACTATTTCTTATAGCTCTGACATACACTTTGTCTTTCCTTTTAACACCAACCTTAACTTACGAAATTATGTATTTGGGTCTTTCCACACTAATGTACAAAAGTGTGACATTTTAGGAACATGGGACATTGATAATAAAATGAAGTACTTTTTACTCATAACTTTTTTCTGTGTACATTCCAAGTGCCTTGAGGATTGTGCTTTTCAAAAATTAAGACAACTTTCTAAGTAATTAAGTAATTACAAGGGAATCTTCTTTAAGATATGTTTGTAACATGGACAGACATTTATTTAGAAATTGACTAAAAGTACTAATACATGTAGAACAGATTTATTAACCCACATGTTGTCCCTTTATAATGCTATTCCCCTAAGGATTGTTACCTGAAAAAATCAAGACAACCCTCCTGTCCTGGTATTAAACAAATAACAGGGATCATCTTCAAAATATTATGTGTCTAACGTGGACAGACATTTGTCACAAATTGTCTGTCCACGTTACATACGGGGTATATTTCACATGCTAATTTCTTAAATACCCAGAAGATGTCTTAGTTTTGGCTCATAACAATCTAAGGGGTTAGGGATGTAAATGAAAAAGCATTTGAGTAATTATTTAATTCTATTATCACTTTCCTTTCGATTTTCAAAAAAAATGTCTGTCCATGTTACAAACATGTCTTAAAGATGATCCTGTAATTTCTTAAGTACCAATATTATTTTCTTATTATTTGTTATGCACAATCATTAAATGCTAAGGAATGTTCAGGAATAGATTAGGACAAAATAGTTGCCTTTATTTGACCCTCCCATGTCACACTCCAATAGTTATCATATGTATACCCATTAGTGTGGAAAGACCCACTTATTATTTATGTTGTAAGTTCTTTAAAACAGTTTTCTATATATTTAATGAAGAGTTGTACTTTTTACAGATTTTGTTTGTGTCTCACTCATTTAACACAAGTTTTACTTTCCCCAAAACCATCCAATTGTCAACTTTGATCAACTGTTCCTCAATTGAGCTATGCTTACACGAGCATGACAACTTAAGCCCTGTAGTGGCTGTCTTCTATAGCCTGTGCATTACCAGTCAACAATTCTTAATTTGGTAGTTGACAAATCTATTAAGACCTGTCCACCATAAAACTCATATAGCGCCCTCAAGTCACCGGTTTTAAAAGTGACAGAACCATTGTTCTTAGCGTTGCAAATTACAGTGTACAATGCAAAGGGCCGAACATTTTACTTTATTGTATTGGGTCAAACTATACACCAAATTGTAATCTTAGTATGAAAAACTAAATTTCGTCATCGTGATGTCATCCGGTTTCCATTTACAGTCTCATGAATATTTAATTAGCAAATCCATTTTGAACCATAACTCAAGAAGTATACACTCGATACTTAAAACTTTTTGCAGTTATAGACTTGATGGGTACTGTGAATGTGCGCTGTGGTATCGTGACCTCATAATGACCTCTACTTCCGGTTCAACAGGAAGTTTGAATAAAAATCAATATTTTAGGGTACAAAAACAATGCGATGAAGTTTCTTTAACATGTTAGAACAAAAATAGTACTGAGGAATTCTTATAATGTTTTTGACTGCACCCAAACATCCTCATGAATGAAATGCAAACAAAACCACACATTATGAATCGTAACAGCTTTGTGTTCGTCCGAAGGACAAACACCTTGCAAAAACAAAGGTCAAGATCATTTCATGCAGGCTCCTGTACCTTACAACTTATCTGACATTAAATTCACAAACACGACCCCACTTTGACCTTTCCCTCCATTCCAAACAGGACAAAACAAGACACCCTCAATATCAGTCTCCGTTGAAATAGTTCATGGCATACTCCATTAAGTATCTAAGGTCAAGGTCATTAACTGTAAACAACACAACGTCATTAACGTAACAGCTCTGTGTTCGTCCAAAGGACAAACACCTGAATGTCTAGTTATTATTAATTTTGTGTGTGTATAAAGTTCACGTTATGCCCTCTGCTAACAAGCAGTAACAAGGTTTTTCGATTGTTTTTATAGGCCTATTCTTAAAAACGAAAATTTTCAACATTTATGAACTAGACTCTTCGTATATTGGCCCTAGTTTATATAGGCTACATATTTCATGCTTCAAATATGTGACAACAGTGCAAAAAGGATGTTCAAGGTGATCGCACTAAACACGAGACTTTCCATCGGCCGGTACCTTGACGGGCATCGTTGTCAAGCCATCGGCGGCGAAAGCGGGGGTGGGGGAGGGTGGAAAAGGGTGGCACTTTCCCTCACTTCAGAAAAGGTCCTGATTTGCCTCCACTTTTGAATCAAAATAATATTTACATGAATTATTGAGTATTTTTACCAGTGGAGTTATGATTCTCTAAAACTAAATAAAACATTTTCTAAAACTGGCCCAAGATTTCCTAAAATGTTCAATGATGTTCCCAACACTATTTCAAAATGATTTGAAATTTCTCCAAATTTGAGGTGGGTCTGGGGGACAGCAAGAAACGCCAACGTTCCGGGGCGGTCATTGAAATTTAGAACCACCCTTCAAAACGACATTTTAATTCTCCCCGCAAAAGGAAAATTTACCAATTTTTATCAATTTAACAGGCTTTTTTATTTTATTTTATTTTTTTACAATTTAGCCATAGTTATTTCTGCATAGATTTTCAACAGTTCACAATAATGTGTATTCATACTGTGTTCGCACCTGATTCCATTCCCCAATATTCACGATATATTTTAGCATTTATTTTGGAGACATTCTGGTCCTTCTTTAAAAAAAACAAAGGTTATTTTTTTTATCAAAAGGTCATTTTCCAAAATGGACTCAATAAAATTACATTTTATAAGTTTAGCTCATAGCTCACAAATGACTACCAAGAGCTTCCTGAATGCAAACGCGGACCCCGGACCCCACGCAGTGAGCTCGCTGGCTTGGATTTGGCCCCCACTTTCAAAATCATTCCACCGCCGTTGGACAATATGTTACTAATTAGGCCCCTTGTCAGTACAGAATGTAAATAATTATTAATTCCAGTAATGGAGCTTCTTGTAACGCTAGTCTGACTTGATGACTATGCCAGTAATAAAACAATCAATTCAACTGTTGATATAAATCATATGATATAATTAAAATGCTACAGGCGAGCCAGTTACCAAAGGCAACCATTACATCAATTGATAAACAGAAAACCTTACATTAAAAGAGATATCAAAATTGAATGATAAACAGTATCAATCATAACGATACAACAAAACACTACGGTAAGCTCTTTTGCAATACAAATATTTGGTTGAATTTGATATACAAATGTGCATGTACCAATGCACAAAATGCCATGCTATTCTCTCATATGAACAGTTTTCATGTTTAGAAATGTATCCATTCTCAGTCTTTAAAGTTGCCCTCTTTCAAGTTGATTGATAACTATATACAAAATGTACACAAAATGTTGAAATGCATAGAAAACCACGCCCTTTACCCACGTGATCACCATCTTGAAAACACAATTTGTATTGCATTATGAGGGCATCCAAGATAGACCAAACATAATGTAAAAGACATACAAGAATGATATCAACCAGTTTGAACTGGAATGAACTAAACCAGAAAATCGTGTTTTTTCACGACTGAAAGCCGATAACGACTGGCGAAAATTGAAATCACCCAACTCTAGTACAATTGTCAACATTTATAAACTAGACTCTTCGTACATAGGCCCTAGTTTATATCGGCTACATATTTCATGCTTCAAATATGTGGCAACATTGTCCGGTACCTCAACGGACATCGTCTTCAAGCCATCGGCGGAAGAAGCAGGGGTGGGGAGGGATGGAAAGGGTGGCACTTTCCCCTACTTATGTAGCACTGAATAGTTTTTACCAGTGGAGTTAATGATTCTCTAAAACTAAATAAAATATTCTCTAAAACTGGCCCAAGATTTCCTAAAATGTTCCAAAATGCCCACACTTAATTTCCGTTAGAGCAAATTTGGCCAATTAGTGTCCAATTAGACAGTATTTAAAGTGACACATTTTCAAATTCTTCTAAATTTTGTTCACGAATCTGTTCGTTTTTGTACAAAAAGGATTTCCCTTTAAACAAAATGTACCAAACATCTCTTATCAATATTGTTTATTTGATAATCATGCAGAACATGTCAATGCCCACACTTAATTTCCGTTAAGGCAATTATGTAAAGTTAACTTTACATAATTATTTCTCAATCATGAGCAGATAATAAATGTCAGACATGGCGTCTTTATTGTCACGCATCTTTAAAAAAATTTATGAGTAGTTGCCAATTACAAGGCCTTACAGGGGGTAAGAGAAGAAGAAATCAAAAAGTAGACAGATGAATATTGATGTTACGTTTGAATTGAGACAGGTTATAGGTGGCAGGGAAGCAGGATACAGGTAATGAATTCCAAAGTAAGGCAGTACGTGTTTTTCAGTATCCGAGAAGTCACCGAAATATATCTTTTAACCAAAAATCCCTAAGGATTTTTACTTTACCAAAATACTACCAAATTCGGTTTTTAAAAGAACACCACGTTTCTTTCGTCTCCAGCTATAGTCTGTATAAAAATCATCGAACTATTTTATTTTCATAAAAAATCATTATTTTTTGAGTGCCGGATTAAGACATTTCGCCGCTCAGAGCGGGGCAATATATCCTGACAATCGAGGCTTATTTTCACTGGTCCGCAGTCACTGAAATACTAAAGGCTATCCGTTACGATCCTGCAAGCCCCGATTTCGAGTCAAATAATTGGTACAGTCATAACGCCGTCCAGCCGGCCAGCCAGCCGGTGTGGCTGTACTACCGTCCTGCCGGCCAGCCAGCCGGTGAGGCTGTGCTGCCGTCCTGCCGGTCATTGAGGCTGCTTTGCCGGCAGGCAAGGTACTGAGCTATGACTAATAGTGATAGTGCGCTGACACAGGTTAATTTGCAAAAGTTCATAATAATGTGCATTCATACTGTGTTCGCACCTGATTCCATTCCCTACTTTTACGATAGATTTTAGCCAAATGTTTTTCCTGCTCATGTAACACTGTCAATTCAATATTCATTTTGGAGACATTCTGGTCCTTCTTAAAAAACAACAGCTAATTTTGTGGTTAAGATCAAGAGATCATTTTCCAAAATTGACTCAATAAAATTACACTGCATAAGCTCACAAATGCTCACACAGAGCTTTCTGAGTGCAAAAGCGGGCCTCAGACCCCACGCCACTGAGTTCGCTTCAATCGCTGGTTGGCTGGTTTGGATTTGCACCTCTCCCCACTTTCAAAATCATTCCGCCACCGTCGAACTGAATAATATTAATTTGTCTCTTTGCCAATCTTCTCAGCTTCATTAAGCCTTACACAATATACATCAATCTGAATACGTCTGCATGGTATACAGTTCCCTTATTATAGCCATAATGGTTGTCACATCATCAGCAGTACAGATAATTAATTGTCAACTCCAGTAATGAGTTTCGTGGAGCGCTAGTCTTGCTTGATGACTGTTAGCCAGTAATAAAACAATCCATTCAACTGTTGATATAAATTATGCGATACAATCAAAATGCTATAAGCGAGCCGATTACCAAGGGCAACCATTGCGTTAATTGATAAACAGAAGACCTGAAAATTAACAGAAGACTTTAAAATTGGCTGAGTGTGACAAAATGTGCACAAAATGCCAAGCCATTCTTCCAAGTGATAACCATCTGAACACAACCAATTTGTATTGCATTATAAGGGCATCTACAACAGCCCAAAGACAATGCAAAAGACATACAAATTGGTATCAATCAGTTTGAACTTGAATGAACTATAGACAGTGAAAAAGAATAATGGTCTAGTACCAAGACACCTTTATAATCATTCTGATACTCATATATGCATTCACAGTACATAACATCATGTGATACACACGTGTAGTCGTGTACAGTATATGATCAGCCTGAATAACTTCAAATATAAATGTTTGTGTTTATACTTCTAATACTCAATGCACATGTATGATAAGGGACCCATGTTTACAAGCTCTGCTTCTCAATGGTTCCCTCTGCAGTATCACCCATAGCTTGTGCTCACTTTGACTTCCTATTGTGTCTATACTTGTAATACTCAATGCACATGTGTGCTAAGGGACCCATGTTTACAAGCTCTGCTTCTCAATGGATCCATCTGCAGTATCACCCATATCTTGTGCTCCTTTTTTACTTTACATTACATTGTGTTTATATACGTGTAATATTTGTAATTAATTATGTTATTGATAAGTTCTGATACTGTGGAAATAAATGAGCCTGGGGGTAGGAAGGGGCTAATATGAAGGAGGCTAATTGGGTAAAGAGGGAGAGGGGCTAATGGGAGCAAACGCAGGGAAGCAGGTACATCAGCCTAAACCTCCCTGGATCTAGGACCTCCCTGGATCCAACATGGTAAATATTGGATTGAGCATTTTGGTCGAGTCTAAAGGCACATCACAAAAGTAAATTCAATCACGCAAGTATAAGGGAGCATCTCACACCCCAAAAAAGTCGGCGAAGCTGCGCACGCAGCTTCGCCGACATTATTTTGTCCTTCGCCCCTTTTGTGACCTTGTGTGTTGGGTTGAATGCGCGATGCGGACCGAGCCACGCAGTGGTGAGTTGTTCGCCTCACGGCAGTGTATGGAGTCACGAAGTGACGATAATATGAAGAACATGATGCAACTTGCATCATGTTCAGTGGCGTATGCCAAGACGCCGGATGCGGCGTCTTGAACGAACCACGTAGTGGTGAGTTGGATCTCTGTCACGATAGTGTAACTGGAGAAAAACCGTTATTGTTTGATCCAGTTTGGAGGTGCGGGAATGATTGTAAATCATGGAGCGCCGAAGTCATTTCACGCAGCATAAACGAGACGTTGACGTCTCGTTTATATTTTCACGTAGTGAAAACAAAGCGGTGGGTTCCTCGACGTCTGTGAAGACGTCGAGGAAGGAGACGTGTGTTGAACGAACCACGTAGTGGTGAGTGGGATCTCTGTCACGATAGTGTAACTGGAGAAAAACCGTTATTGTTTGATCCAGTTGGGAGGTGCGGGAATGATTGTAAATCATGGAGCGCCGAAGACACTTCACGCAGCATAAACGAGACGTTGACGTCTCGTTTATATTTTCACGTAGCGGTGGGTTCCTCGACGTCTGTCAAGACGTTGAGGAAGGAGAAAAGGGCGGGTTGACCATGCAGTGGGTTATTGTATTTATGAATTTATTTATTTATTTTTAATATCCCGCGTCTATTTTCCCCGCAATCTCGGTGTGGGTCTGATCGTCCATTATATGACTAGGCATAAATCAAGCTCCCATCCGAGACGACGAGTCCTAACACGACCGTGACGTCACCCTTTGTTCTCGTTATCACAATCACAAGCTTCCATCCGAGACGACGAGTCCTAACACGACCGTGACGTCACCCTTTGTTCTCGTTATCGAACATGTAAGGACATAGTTACCCTTGTTTACTGTGTTCTGATTGGTTGAACATCGAAGCATAACTCACTCCGATTGGTTGGTTAAATTGCTTGCACCTTAACTCGCTGTATATCAGCACCGTGGTTGCGATACTATATAAGTTGGATTTCTGAATTCGATTTTATTACCCACGCTGACATAAGAAATTGAAGCAACAAATTTGTTATCTCAGACACGTAGACACGATGGCTGCACTTCCCAAGCTGAATATTGAGTTAGCTCAAGCATATAACTCGGCACGATCATCACCCCCACCACCATCAGTGGAAGAGGGAGTTGAAACCGACAACACTCGTGATATTTCTCACGATATGTTTGTAGCTGGTTGGCGTGAAGCAATGAGTTCAAAGGGAATTGTGTACTATTTCAACGTTTACACGCGAGACAGTGTGTGGACCCTCCAGGATGCGACTACCCATCAGCGTGAGCAGAAGATGTTGCCCGAAAACGGCCCGTCTGATGTGATGGCAGCTGCCATGGCCGAGGTGAGATATGCGCCCAACACTGCCCCAGATCCACCCATGCTACCCATGAAGAACGTGAAGGGAAAACGAATGAGCCAGAAACGTAAATTCGAACCTGACCCAGACCAGGAGGCGAATGAGAGGAAAGCGATCAAATTTGCCATCGGAGGTGAGCGTTTTGCCACCGTGAAATTGTTTAAGGGTCGCCCGTACGTTAATATCAGAGAGTATTACTGGAACGAAATCCGTAGTAAAATGTTGGCCGGAGAGAAGGGGTTGAACCTCAATGTCGAACAGTGGAATCAGCTGGTGAGCTACACTACTGACATCAATAATGCACTGAGCGAGATAACAAACTCTTCACTTTTACCATCATGTTTTTGCTCTAGACGGTGACGTTACGAGATGTAGACCACTAGTCAGGCTTCTTATCTAGAGAATTCTGGGGGAAATCGTCAAGGAGTACATAGTGGAACGGGTGTACCAAAAACAAGAACAATTACATTGCGAAGGATGTGAAAAGAACTGGCCTAGTCTAGATGATCACGCATGTCTGTTTTTCTGCGACATGCCAGAGTACCGTGTGGAGGACTTTGTAGCCGAACATTATGACAAAGTGATGTCATCGATAGACACGAGTGAAGTCATATGTATATTCTACGCCGTATCTCGACTTTTGGATGTTGGAGCTTTTACTTACGCGGGACTAAACAAAGAGACACTGAACGATATAATTCAAGATATCCTAAGGAGATGGAAAAACGAAACCGAGGATATCACCAAAACATTCGACACATTTGCATTTCGCAACGTCACCAAACTTCAGCAGTCTACTTAAGCAGCAGCATTTTCCAGAGTCCGGCATTCTCCTGAGGACGATCAGAGCATACTGATCGAAACGTCGAGTTGTACCCCCAGTTCTTTTCAGAACTAATTACTACTCAATTGAGATTCCACATGGTGTCACCGGAATTAGTCTTACTTATCATCCTCACCATGCAAAGCTACAAGTTTTACCTGTCACCAAACTTATGAATTTTGTAATGGAATCGCCTCGTAATTTCTTAATAGCTTCAGTATAATAATACATGCACCATATCGTTTAAGTTAACGCGGTGTATTCACCCGTAACAAATATTGTTTTGTTCTTATGGAGGTGTATTAAGTAAAATTAAAGTAAATGTAGGGTTTGTTGAATAAAGCAAAGTAGTGTGAAAGATAAAATCCCGTGTCCGTTGTTTATTTCTTTGCGTACCGATGTCCTTAGGTTAGGGAATCTATATATATATTTAAAAGTTAATAAATATAAACGTATCTCATTTACATTCCAGATAATAAAGTTAGTCACTAAAATTTTGAAAAACTTTATAAAGTAAACGGTATTACATTTACATACCGGATAATAATAATGATAGAAACAAAAAATTAACGCAATACCATACATTAACCAACATTTTAATTATTAGCAGCGCGGTCATCATAAGCGACCAAAGAAACCCGAAACCCTTACTACCGCTTTATTGTTGCAATAGAGACTTAGAAATCTGTCGAGTAACAAAAGATAAATCGTACACCTTTGTGCGAACCTGAGGAAAGTGGTTCTGAATAAACTCATTCACAGCAACATCATTGTCACGTTTATCGGTTGAGAAAAGTCCAACAATCGATTTCATGTCCATATTTCGACAACGGTGTAATAAGAAAAACAGTGAATATTGGCCACACACTGCCGATAGAGGGCCCTGTAAATTAATACGATTATGTACAGTCTGACGGGTGTTTTTCTTCAAAAAAGTTTTAATAGATGTTAGGCTTGGGGGTTGTCCGTAAGAATCAAAATATTCTCCCACGCCGTCTCTGGTGATGTAAATGCTCACCCAGTGCTGTCCAGGTTTGGTAGAGAGGTCTGTGTTGATCACAGTGGCGGTGGGATGAGGAACATGATGACTTGGGAGTTTATCACTCGCAAATACACCTCGGAAGACGCGCCTGGTGAAACGGTCTTTATTTAAAATCGATGTGATCTCGTTGGTGTCCATGATCGATCCGTCTAGCTACTGTAGTCGAAGATGATGTTACGAGCTTGACCTATCTCCAAGACGTTGTTGAATTCCGCATAGACGATGACGTTGATGGTCTCCTCGAGGGGTGATGCAAAGTGCATGTCCAGACGAAGGTTTCCGTGCTTCACCAAACTGAAATGTCCCCCGCATGCCAAATCAGGCGTGAGATCAAACGCGTAGAGTGTGTACCCTTCGGGGTAGTCGGTCAAACTGATGTCGTTGCCTTCGTTCATGTACATTTTATCCATTCCAGAGAACAGCGTGTGAAAGGCTCTAACGCAAGTTGTACTTCCTTTGGTGAAGTTCGGTTTGAGCGGGGTGTGGGGGATCTGCTCACCATTTACGTGTACCGACATGAAGTTGACGTAGTGTTGAAAGTTGTACGTGTTTTGGAATACGACCCGTTGAAGGCGGCGTTGGACACACAACCAACCACGATTCGGTTGGGTAGCTGTCCCAGGAACACGTGATCCTGGGTGAGGGTTAGGTTTCCTCTGGGTACCGACACCATTTTACAGATGACGCGTCTGAGCGGGTGCCAGCAGTCCCTTTCTCCAGAGCTTTGATATGTCCGAGCATCACCGCGGAGCTGACCGTCACCCGTCGGATAAACAATGATGCATCCACAATCTTGATCTTATAGGTGGGATTTTCACCGGAAGCCATGAGACAAAAAGCGTCGCTACTGCGAATTAGTTTTACTTTGAGATCAACCCCGTTGATCAAGTGTTTGTCCTGGAAGAACAAATCGAAGTGAATGGGACCGATCAGATCTACCGTGCGACTGCCCATAATGCGCTTACGTCTATTCTTCAAACCCACGTTCGTTTCCGCATCACTCGCTGTGCAGTTGACGTTATCCATCTTGCCGACGGTGTCTTTACTCCAACCCGACGCCGTAAGCTGCGTTGTCTTGGCACCTCGATCGTAACTGAGCAAAGTCTCAATCATAGCCCTGTAAGGGTATGTGGGTGTGGAGGCAGAAATCAACCGTTCATTCAGGGTCACGTCAACTTGGCTGAAGAGGGTCTGCAAGGTCAGGTTGCACGGAGCGACCACATCCGTCTCGATCAGTACCGTCACTCTTTGTCACTTTTGCCTTGACATAGAGTTGAGTCTGGGAAGGGTCAATGTATTCCTCAGTCGAGCCGGGAACGTAAAACTCAATTGGACCCCCGTCGGCGATGTTAGAGATGGGGTGGTACTCCACATACTGTCCCTTTTCTACGCTGGTCTGGGTGGGTGGAAGAGAAAAGAGGTCGAGCTCACTCTTTGTACACTCTTCAGAGTGGTCGTGTATCAGTGCCATGGTGAAGTATTCGTCCCGGAGTTTACTAATCAAAGATATCGAGTGATCTTCTCGGTCGCTTCCCAGATGTTGAAGTGGCGCTTCTCCGATTGGGTTTTCTTTTTATACCCCTCCGAGCCACCCGCGTCAGACTTGAATCTATATTCCGAAGTGTCCGTTGAGCCATATCACGTCGGACCCGCTTGAGTCTAGACTTTGTTGCCGACTTTATATCCTTTCCCTCTAAAGCGTCCTGGGCAATACCCACCCCTGTGCGGATGGCTTGACGCCCTAATGTATTAGCTCCCTGCTTGATGAGAGGCATGGCCGATCGAAAGAGACTCCCCAATATATTTCCAAGACCGAAACCCCTCTGGTTGCGACCTCCACGAAACACGGGGTAACCACGACCGACTTGTCGCGTGTAGTAGTCTTCGTAGTGTCCGACGTAGGGAACGAAACGTCCTTTCATGATGTCGGTTGGTGCATTCAGTTGAAATATGTAGAGCGACGTTTTCTAAAGTGTAGTTTCACGATGACCTTCCGCCGATGAATGGGATGTAATCACCCGTCTCATCCCTTATATCTATGTTGATGGTGTTGATAAATTTCTGTTTAAGGGGAACGTAATGCGGGCTCACGTACGTCTTAGTGATTATATCTCCGTAGTCACCTTTCACACTCACGTTTCGTAGTAAAGGTGCTCTCGTATCCCCGACGATGTTGTACTCGATGATGTCGGTGTACACGAACAGGCTGTGAATTTGCTTCATATCGACAACATGAGATGCCTTCTCTATACCGGTAATGGAGATACTACTCTTAAACCCCATAATTTGAGAGAGACGTTTGGCGAAAGTTATGTGGACGCCCTCTGCCGTTCTAACTACCATCTTTTGGAGGTACTTGTTGTATTTAATACGTATGAGGTCACCGTGTTCGATCGGAGGTGAGATTTTGGAGAGCATTTCTTCTGGAGTCGTGTAATACCCCTCGGGGATGGTGTGTATGTGTATGCCTTCATCTTCTTCCTCGGCGTTGCAATAGATGTGATTGTGACCATCTACGACGTTGAGCCACCGGCGTGGGTAGGTAATCTCGGCGATAGACACCTGCCATTCACCTTCAAACGACAGAGCAGTGGGTAAATTTACGTTGACATGACTTAGCGCGTTGTTCGGATAGGCATCCATACTGCTATTGCTGGGGAGCGTCACATAATACGAATCCATCTCGATGCGCACGCACGCGTCGACTGCCGTTCGTTCGTCTGCTCGTTGTGTATTATATACTGACTAACCCCCTCACCCAGCTATTGAACTTGTCGGGGTAACCGAGCCACTTTACAAAGTGTTCCTTTTTACCAAGTCGCTTTCTAGTTTTCAGCACCCTCTCTACTTCGTACAGTTCATCCTTCTTGACGACTCTCTGTATTTCTTGTTCGTAAAATGTACCCTTTAATTCTTCACCGTCGTAATCTTTCAACCTGTAGACTGGGGTTCCTTGGAATTCTATCGCTGACGGTGAAAAGTTCGGTGGTCCAGTTGGGAAGATAACCCTTGGTAAATGTTCTTGTCGTCATACTTATGCGAACCGTGTCTCCCACGTTAAACTTGAAGGTGGGGACAGTGGGTGTTCGCCGTGGGGGGTACCATACAACGCTCGCCAAACAACCTCGAGGTTTTGGGCTGACAGACGCCGGTGTTCTCTTTATACTCCTGTGAAACGAGTGATTGTACGCGGACACCAGCTTCGGTAAAATTGTTGTGTAGACATAGGTGTTTTGAGCCGTGAAATATTTCCACATGTTTGTCTTTAGAGTCCTGTTAAACCTTTCTACCACGCTGGCCTTTGTTTCATTGTGAGTGGTAAAGAATTTAATTTTATTCTTTTCAAAAACTCTGAAACTTTTGGTTTATAAATTCCGTACCTTTATCCGTCTGGAGCAGGCGTGGTTTACGACCATCCTTTAAAATTCGTGCAAAGGCCTTGATTAACGACTGACCCGTTTTATCCTGGAGGGGGATGACCCAGGCGTACTTTGAGAAAATGTCAATACACGTCAGTAAGAATCTTTGACCGTCATTGTATCGAGAGAGCGAGGTCACGTCTACCAGATCCGCTTGCCACTGTTGGTCAATTCCACCCACTATGACTCGGTTTTCTTTTGAAACGTCTACGGATGGGTTTATGTAATGTATAGGTAGGTTGTTGACGCAACCAGCTATTAATCTGTTTCCTGCTGATTTTCACTCCGTCTTTTGAACTGCGCGGTAGACAGCATCCACACCACCGAAACCAGAGGGATGGTTGGTGTCGTAATACACTTTCTTGAGATATTTCTCCATCGATGAAATTAGAATCTTCAATGACGAGCGTGCTGTTGCAACAGACCCACAAGCAGCGGAGTTTTTCAATACATATCGTGCTTTACACTGTGGTGACCGTCCAACTTGTAATGAAGGACTTGAGGTTGGTGTATGACTTATAATGTAGTCCACTTTTGTTTTCTACCCAAAGATGATAGTTTCTTTTTACTTTTCTTGGTCGGAAGATGAGATGCGGTCGCAAACAAATGGGGTAATTCTTCGTAGTTCACAGCGTCGTCACCTATCTTCTCCTTCAGCTCCACTTTGAGGGTTGGTTTTGTCTCGCTCGGTTTCGTTTGTTCGATAGTTGGTTCCCTTTTCAACACGGGCGGTTCATTCAAATCCGTTCGGTAATCATTTGTGTCTAAGGTCTAAGGTCAAGGGAGCCGTCCTCTGTTTATTCAGCGTGATATATCTCTGAAGAGTCTGTTGGTACAGCTTGATTTTTTCTCCTTCCGACAGATCCGGTCTTTCGATCAACTGTCTCATGTCGGTGTCCAAACCATGGACGACGCGCGTAATCGGTGTTTGCTCCAACCGTCTAGACGCCTGCATTCTGGCAAGAGTCTCTTGTGGTATGAGCACCATTTTCTTTGCGTGCTCCATGACATTTACTTGAACAGTAGCCCACCCAGAGCGCTCAAAACCGGCGTCAGCAAAGCACCAAGAAAACCCCCCTTTTGTTTCAAAGTTTTCTTCTTCTTCTGCAGGCTCGTCCTTCTGTCGGTTAGCGTTCTCAGGTGTCGCTTGTGTCTTTTTAGTTTAGTTCTTTCCGTAGGTTTCAATGAAACGTTACCATTCAAAATGTTGAGGGCGCACTCGCAAAGACAGGTTATGAGGTCTTGGCTGGCTCCGTCAATCACACCCTGGTGTTGTTTGTTGGAAGCGTTTGCTAATATGTGCAGGTAGGGAGCGTGCTTGTGCACGCGACGAGACATCTTTACAAATGAAACCCAAGTACAAGGGTGACGTTATTTATACCCTCGGAACGTAAACCGTGGGATATTCACTTTGGAAGATGTTAGATCTGAGACGCATTTGCTCATCCGTGTCGGGTTTTAAGTCCACAAATAGATGAGAATAGGCGGAATTCGTTGCATCACGATAGGCCTCGACCATAAATTTCGGTTTACTCGGATACATCTGTCGTGCCAAGTGAGTGATCTGGGATGCGTCTCTGGTTTTTTTAAAGAGGACCATGTAATGAGCGTTCAGACTGATTGTGCGCATTTCTTTACCTCGATAAAATAGATTTTGTAGTATGAGTATAACCGACAGATTGCTGTGATGACTACCCTTTGTAAAAAGTTCTGTAATCTTTTTATTATTACCCGATTCCGACATTAAGTCGTCGATCACAACCAGGTTTCTCTTCGTTCGATCCAACGAGGAGAGAAGATCTTCGGGAAAACCCTCCACAAAACGAATGTTAGGAACATCATTTGATAACCGATCATAAGCATCCTGATAAGCGCCAAAACACCACAAAATATTTTCGGGAGATGGTTGAATAACACCACCACCCGTAGGGTTTAATAACTGCGTCACAAACTGTGTTTTTCCTGACCCAGTAGGGCCTGCGATCAGGGGCGAATTAAGAATCCATGGTGCCCTGGGCACGCCAGTGACTGGTGCCTACCTACGCGTCGCCACTAGGTGGCACTAGAAGTACACTACTGAGGTTGTTTTACACATTATTCAGTTGACAGTCTAGGCCTAGGCTACTGGAAAGAGAATGAAGAGAATGTAGGCCTTTTGATTGTTTATTAATCACACCAGTCAAGAGTGTAAGGGTCAGTCATACCATAAAAGGTCTCCACTGTAGGCTAACTACAAACAAACTGTTGGCTAGAGAAAATACAAATGGATTCAAACTTGGACTTTAGAAATTATTACAGTTTATAACATACTTAAATGAATAAACAACAGTCCCAAGTGTCAGTTACCAGCAAAAGAATGAAAGACAAAAAAACAGATTGGTAGGCTAAACGATTTTCTGTCTGTGGTGCTGGTGTTGCTGCATCCCTCTTGGTCTGGGACTGCTGTTGTGCGATAAAATTCATAAATTGGACGGATCTTCTTTAAAGCTTCTGCATTTTGTAACTCCTTTTCTTCCCTTTTTCGCTTCTTTGCGGCTCCACTCAGTTGCACTCTCTTCATTTTTGCAGCTCGTTTATGGCTAGGCGGCAACGCAACGCTCACTGTCTCGCTTCTTTCAAATCAAGTGCGGGAGCAGCATTCATTGGTTCATTAATCCAAACATCGTTCATTCATCCAATCAAACGTTTATCAGAAATATATACAAACTATAATTATAATTCGAGGGGCACCAAGCACAGAGTGCCTAGGACATAATAAATACCAAAAACAAGTTTTAATTAGGGTTATATTTTATTTTAGGGAGGACACCAAGATCACTGTTGCAGGGGTGTCACTAGGGATTTTGGGCCCCCATGACAAGACTTCACACAGGGCCCCCCCCCCCTCATGAAGTATAGTGTTTAGGCTCTCTGTGGGCTCCATACAAAATAATTTGAGGGGCAGCAGGTAAAATTCCAAGGCTGCGGGGCACCAGGGCCACCAGGCAAACAAAATAAAAAAAATTGCTTGGGGCCCCCCCAGCCTTGGGGCCCTGGGCAAGTGCCCAATTGCCCATATGGTTAATCCGCCACTGCCTGCGATGACACAGGTGAATGGATGTTTAAGTATTGAACTCATCGTATAGAATGAAAGTCATCATTCGGTACAACTCCCTTTTATAATCAAACACACTCCGCGTGAACAGCGCCCCTACCCACCCCGTCTAAGCTATCCACTTCGTTATAATAGTTCAATGACCCAAACACCCTTTTAAAATCAAACCCACTCCGCGTGAACAGCGCCCCCACTCGCCCGTCTAAGCTAACCACTTCGTTATATAGTTCAATGACCCAAACATCCTTTTATAACCTCATATTTATTATAAACCCTTAACTATATCTATTGAGTTTAATTGTGTTATTTTAGGAAGGATATAGTACTCAGAGTCTGATTCTTTATTTTTCTTTCCTTATTATTATTTCACCTTTATTCTTATTCAGTTGAAATCAAAGTATAATGATAATAATAATTAGTTACCCGAAAATGTTTGAAATCAAAATATACAACAGTTCCATAAAAATTATTCATTACATCAAATTCGATAATACAATACTACAATAATATATTACATGTATATTTAAGACCGTGGTTACAATTTACAAACGAAAAGATATTACATCAGCGACTAAACTTATTGGAATTAATACATCTTATGGAGGGTATATTTCCTTATATATCTAAAAACGTTGTTGCGACCCCATCATCGGCGACTTTGCGCTTGGGATAGAAATAGGTCAATGCCATCTTCCTCTGTTCGTACGTAAACATTACACCCTGTTTTATGATAAACCCCTTGTTAACACCCCCGCCCGACGTTCTGGTATTTAACACGCTCATATACTTCTCCTTAGTGAGTTCATTGGTTCGCCTGTTGAGACCTTTACAACTGAACTTTTCACTAGACCCGAAACAAAAATATGTCTTGCTACACAGTGAAATTATACCCTCGCCCTCCCATTCTACTTTAAACAGCCCCGGAGTCCTCTTATCAAAATTGTACTGTTCGGGAGTGGTCCGACGTGGAAACCACTCGGGCTTTTCCCGGTTAGTAGTATATGTGCAGCAAATCAGTCCAGTTTGGGGAGGAGTCTGCAGTTTGTCTGCAGTGATTTTGTGCAGTTTGTAACGGCAATACTCGACATTGCTCCACAGTGCAGTGAGCAATGTGGTGGAGATTTGCACTTTGTGGTGGAGGGTGCACTTTGTGGCGGAGGGTGCACTTTGTGGCGGTGGAGCACCATAATTTTTTTTTTGATGGCCAACTTCAATTTTATTTTATTTATTTTTTTATTTTTTTATGACGTCATTTCGGCCAAGTAACAAAAAAATTGTGTTGCCACTGCTCCACCGCCACAAAGTGCACCCTCCACCACAAAGTGCACCCTCCACCACAAAGTGCAAATCACCACATTGCTCACTGCACTGTGGAGCAATGTGGAGTATTGCCGTTACAAACTGCACAAAATCACTGCAGATAAACTGCAGACTCCTCCTCCCCAAACTGGACTGATTTGCTGCACATATGATTGATTTTTTTTTTTCAAATTTTTTTTTAAATTTGTTTTGATTGAAATTTTTTTTTTTAATTCTTTTTTCAATTTTTATATTTTTATTTTTTTATTTTTTTTATGACGTCATGTGTTTGTGTGGTGGAGGGAGTAGTGCGCAAGCGCAGCATGCATATATTTGTTCTATTTTATCATTCCTTTTGGAGTTGCAGTTGAAATAAATTATTGGTCTGCTACTCCCTCCACACAAACTGCACACAAAATACTTACTCCCTCCACACAAACTGCACACAAAATACTGCACATAAAATACTGCACACAACTGCGCACTACTCCCTCCACACAAACTGCACACAAAATACTTACTCCCTCCACACAAACTGCACACAAAATACTGCACACAAAATACTGCACACAACTGCGCACTACTCCCTCCACACAAACTGCACACAAAATTAAAGGTGGAGGTCATCGTTGATTGGTTGTATGTTTGCGCGTTGTTTATGGAGCAACCACACACTCTTTGTGATTGGTTGTTTCGGCGACGCGAAGGATGGTAGAGTATAAAAGACGGAAATTTTAATCCAAACTCTCATATTTTCGCCAATATTTTCGCCAATATTCTCATCAAGAACATTGCATTGTTGCTCGTATACGCTACTTGTATTGTGAACAGTCGACAAACGACAATACTTGAGCCTTAACATGAACGGTGAGCCTGTATCGACCCCGATGCCCACACCTGTGGTTCCCGCACCTGGCGCGATGGCGTTGCCGTCGACTCCGGCCCCGGCACCACTACCACCGACCGATGGGGCACGCATCGAGAAGGAGGAGAAAAGCTCATTCCCTCCGACATCATAGATGCTGGGTGGTGCGAAGCCCAGAGTGTGACACATGGCAAGAGCTATTTCTACAACAAGCTCACACGAGAGACCTCGTGGGATCTGCCCAGTTCATCGACTTATCTGCGTGAGCAACGGATGTTGCAGCCACATCCACCCACTGTTGATGTTTTGTCTGCTGCTGTTGAACAATTAACCAAGGGATTAGCTGCTGACACCGAAGCATCAACCCCTAGAGGAGGAGCTAATCTCCCAGAGAATGTAAAAGGGAAGGCAGGAGTCAAGCGCAAGCTGTACTTTCCACCGGATGAACAACAGGAGGAGAACGACAGGAAGGCGGTGCGATTTCAAATCGGAGGTGAGCGATATGCTGTTGTCAAGCGTTTCAAGGGTCGCACCTACATTAACATAAGAGAGTACTATTTAAATCCCAGCGAAACAAATTGCTTGCTGGCAAGAAGGGAATTAATCTCACCGTGGAGCAGTGGGGTCAGCTCAAACAACAGAGTACCGCCATCACTAAAGCCATCTTTCAAGTTTAGCTAATTAACAAAGATGTTAACTGTTGATTAACTGAATGGTATTGTCTACCTGTTGCAGATGATGAAGAGCACGACATGGAGGGCGAGGAGAATGTGTTGAAGCGCAAGAAACGCATCAGGACACTTGTGAAACAAGTGATGACAAAAATCGTCACGGATCACATCATCAGAATAAGTTATGCAGTTCAACAGAGTCTACCTTGCGAAGGGTGTGAGTTTGATTGGCCAAGGCAGCGGGATCACGAGTGTCTGTTTTACGGCGAGACTCCTGAGTACCACCTTGAAGATTTCGTGGATGACCACTTCGAAGAAGCAGAACAATACATTCAGCCGAGCCATGTTTGTGCTGTGTTTGGCGTAGTAGCACATCATGTTGGTGTTGAAGCTTACGATGGAATGGACGAGGACGTGTACTCTATCATAACTGATATTCGGAATGAATGGAACTCTGAACATCAGAATGGAACTCTGAACCTATGAACATTGTTGACACTTTCTACGATAGAAACTCGCGAATTCTCCCGTTTCATGTCGTGAACAAGGTCATGGAATTAAATGGACTTGTTTAATTGAACACTTTGAACAGAACGCAAAGGTTAGAAGACGATTATTTTAGTTCATTCATCTGCAATAAGTATTATCAATTTGCCATATGTTGTTGTTGTATTTTTGAAGATAGTTCTTCTATTACAGATACTAAAGGACACCAAATAATTTAATGATTTAATTGTTAATTTGAACGTGGACCCTTTGAATAAAAAAAAATATTGTTTTATAAGTTACAATGTTGAGAAAACATTTTGAGAAATTTCCATACATTAAAAGTTTTCAGTCTTTTAAGTTTGTTGTTAAAACTTTGAACATGTTAAAACAATTCAAATTGAATGTACGTGATCAGTTGAAGTTGAATTAAAAAGTACAGTTATTTGCTTGCTTGAAAAAGAATAACGCTTGTTCTCATACCTTTTGTAGTGTTTTTTATTTATTTATTATTTTATATTCCTTAAGTGAGGTAGAAAGGGGAGGGACAACAACGTACGAAGACAGACAAAAGAACGACTGTACATGAAGCTATTCAAGTATGATTAGTTAAATTTAATTTTAACACCAACAGCAATCTTTGACATAAATATATTTTACAGATGGTTTTTAAATTGGTTTTAAATTGGAAAACATTTGAGAAACTGAAAACATTAATTATTATTATTATTGTTATTTTAAATTCTAACAAATTCGGGGCTTTTAGAACATTTTGGCTAGACCGAACACTGGCAAATTTGCTTGAACAACTTAGAGTTGATGGAATGCATTAATCTATAATGGAATAATTAATACTAAAATAAAAAGAGAATTTCTTGAGCAACATTTGTTGATATGATGATGATGATGATTCAAAGTATTAGCGTCTGTTGAGAAGAAGTGTTTGGGTGGATACGGTTGTCTCAATGCTACATATTTGCTTCTTAAATATATGGTCTGGATAATTTTGAAATCGAACATCCTGATTCAACGCAAAATCTCTAATACACTGTAATAAAATACGAGGAAACTTTTCTTGTTTTCATGACCTCAGCTCTTGGCTGCTTTATTCAACTTCTCAATGTTGGAACATTTATCAAAAGTTACAATGTACATGTATTACTCCTTCAATTCGGTTAGTTTAATGAAATTAAAAGGTAATGTTGAAAAAATATTGACAATTTATTTACAATTAATTATGTCTGTATTTTCTTTTGACAGAAACTGTATGTTTTACCAAAACAAATAATAATAATACAAAATAATAAATAAAAACAACTGGTTAGTAGGCCTTGCAAGTACAAAGTTACTGAAATTACGCACATTATCTGAAATACAAGTACACTTGTTTTCATTTGCCAGATCAGCACTTAATGATAATTGTTCCAAAAAGGAAAAATAATAACTAGTATGAAATAAATAAAGTTGCATCGCAAAACATACATTTGCAAGCAAAATGAGCAAATGAGCAGCGAAATGAGCAAATGAGCAAATGAGCAGCGAAATGAGCAAATGAGCAGCGAAATGAGCAAATGATAACTCAAAGTATTAATAATTCCCAAGAAAAATGCACATTAAACAAGAATCCCTATATAAAAACAATGTAAATCAAATATCTATTGGACTTAGCTTGTCAATTTTGTACACGTTATATGGTGATTTTGGGGAGAGGAAATGATGAGGGATGTATAGGACTAGGGAAATCAATAGATAGTCAAGTGAATTATAAGGAATATAACAGAATTAAAAGAAAGTCAACTCACACTGAATTTTACAGGGATTAAGAGTCTACACTCCTTGCAATAAATGTAACACGATAGATTTACACATCTCACTCGTTCATACCGAGCACATGGGACGAAGTGTTTTGGATTATATTTCCGCTTCAATGAACTGCTCAGGAACTTGGAATTTCGTTGCGTGTACTGTCAACGAAACCGTAAATGAAGTCGGATATTAGGGCTCATAATACAGTTGTCTATCGTACATGAAACAACGGCCCGCTTTAGAATGTCAGGCCTGTAGTTCACAATACACTGTCTATTTAAAGATGAATAGAAAGTCACCCAGAAGTTTAGAACCCATGCAGAGGCACTCATTTTCTTCGAAATTAAGTTGTCACTGCCCTTGATGTAACGTAATAGTGTAAAATAACCATAAAGGATTACTGTAAGACTAACAGAGGTGGTTATTTTATAGATTTTTGTATTCCTACCGAAAAACACTATTATAGATTTTTTTTTTTTTTTAAATTACAGTAGTCTTTCTGAAACATCTGGTCTTTCATTGTCACTCTTCCTCGTTCTCTTCATCCTCGTTCTCTTCATCCTCATTTAGTTGAAGTAGTAGTCCGTCAAATTTGGTATGGTGTTTAGGCATTACTCTGTTCAGAGCTTTGTTTACTTCCATGCCTTTATTTACTTTTTCTTCGAGATCTTCCGCAATATCCTGATGAGTCCCATGATCTTTCAGATGTAGGTAACTTGACAAAAAATCCTTGTATTTGTTGAAAAAGATTCGCTTGACTGCCCAAAGGGTTTTCCTATTGGTTTTTTCCTTGGCTTGATCTTCACTCATACCCCCGTTGACGTACTTTTCATATTTTTCACACCACATCTCTTCAGTAGCCACTTTAGCCTCTTCCAACCAGTCTCGAAAAGTGGCATTGTCTTCCAGTTCAGAACTAGACTCATCCTCTTCCGATGATTCGTCATATTCCACCTCCGTATCGGATTCTGAATCATCTTCCTCGAAATCTTCGTCTTCATCCTGCGTAGATTCAGTTTCACAAGTTTCTATTTCCGAATCTTCAAATCTACGCTTTTTAACATCGGGTTCAGAATTATCGACGTCAGAATTGTCAGATTGGATAGCTTTAATTTCAGAATCATCGTCAACTTCATCCATTTTAGATTTCTCTTCATTATGTACATGTTCTGCATGCCTCCGTAGGTTATATCTCCGTCCAAAGCTTTTGCCGCACTGGTGACAAGCATGGGGTTTGACAGCAGAAATAACATTCATGTTGAATCTCTGATGCTTAATCTCCGATTGACAAGAAACGGAAGAAATAGTTTATATATAGGCCTATAACTACTCATTTCGCAAATGAGCAGCAGAATGAGCAAATGAGCAAATGAGTAAATGAGCAGCGAAATGAGCAGCGAAATGAGCAAATGAGCAAATGAGCAGCGAAATGAGCAAATGAGTAGCGAAATGAGCAAATGAGTAGCGAAATGAGCAAATGAGTAGCGAAATAAGCAAATGAGCAGCGAAATGAGCAAATGAGTAGCGAAATGAGCAAATGAGCAAATGAGCAAATGAGCAGCGAAATGAGCAGCGAAATGAGCAAATTCGTCCCATGTGCTCGGTATGAACGAGTGAGATGTGTAAATCTATCGTGTTACATTTATTGCAAGGAGTGTAGACTCTTAATCCCTGTAAAATTCAGTGTGAGTTGACTTTCTTTTAATTCTGTTACATTCCTTATAATTCACTTGACTATCTATTGATTTCCCTAGTCCTATACATCCCTCATCATTTCCTCTCCCTCAAAATCACCATATAACGTATACAAAATTGACAAGCTAAGTCCAATAGATATTTGATTTACATTGTTTTTATATAGGGATTCTTGTTTAATGTGCATTTTTCTTGGGAATTATTAATACTCTGAGTTATCATTTGCTCATTTCGCTGCTCATTTGCTCATTTCGCTGCTCATTTGCTCATTTCGCTGCTCATTTGCTCATTTTGCTTGTATGTTTCCAATTTAAAACCAATATAAAAACCATCTGTAAATATATTGATGTCAAAGATTGCTGTTGATGTTAAAATTAAATTTAACAAATCATACTTGAATAGCTTCATGTACAGTCGTTCTTTTAGTCAGTGTATGTGAATGAAGAGAGGTGATGTGAGAAACGACTGTCTCAACTTGCCCGAAATCATCAATATGCATGCTGCGCTTGCGCTACATTTCAAAACGATACATTGATATTTTATAAAATTGTTCCAAAACACTTCGTCCCATGTGCTCGGTATGAACGAGTGAGATGTGTAAATCTATCGTGTTACATTTATTGCAAGGAGTGTAGACTCTTAATCCCTGTAAAATTCAGTGTGAGTTGACTTTCTTTTAATTCTGTTATATTCCTTATAATTCACTTGACTATCTATTGATTACCCTAGTCCTATACATCCCTCATCATTTCCTCTCCCCAAAATCACCATATAACGTGTACAAAATTGACAAGCTAAGTCCAATAGATATTTGATTTACATTGTTTTTATATAGGGATTCTTGTTTAATGTGCATTTTTCTTGGGAATGATTAATACTTTGAGTTATCATTTGCTCATTTCGCTGCTCATTTGCTCATTTCGCTGCTCATTTGCTCATTTCGCTGCTCATTTGCTCATTTCGCTGCTCATTTGCTCATTTGCTCATTTCGCTGCTCATTTGCTCATTTTGCTTATATGTTTTCCAATTTAAAACCAATATAAAAACCATCTGTAAATATATTGATGTCAAAGATTGCTGTTGATGTTAAAATTAAATTTAACAAATCATACTTGAATAGCTTCATGTACAGTCGTTCTTTTAGTCAGTGTATGTGAATGAAGAGAGGTGATGTGAGAAACGACTGTCTCAACTTGCCCGAAATCATCAATATGCATGCTGCGCTTGCGCTACATTTCAAAACGATACATTGATATTTTATAAAATTGTTCCAAAACACTTCGTGCCATGTGCTCGGTATGAACGAGTGAGATGTGTAAATCTATCGTGTTACATTTATTGCAAGGAGTGTAGACTCTTAATCCCTGTAAAATTCAGTGTGAGTTGACTTTCTTTTAATTCTGTTATATTCCTTATAATTCACTTGACTATCTATTGATTAACCTAGTCCTATACATCCCTCATCATTTCCTCTCCCCAAAATCACCATATAACGTGTACAAAATTGACAAGCTAAGTCCAATAGATATTTGATTTAGATTGTTTTTATCATAAAAAAAATCATAAAAAAAATAATATAAAAAATTGAAAAAAAATATTTGAAAAAAAAATTTGAAAAAGAAATTTCAATCATATGTGCAGCAAATCAGTCCAGTTTGGGGAGGACGAGTCTACAGTTTGTCTGCAGTGATTTTGTGCAGTTTGTAACGGCAATACTCCACATTGCTCCACAGTGCAGTGAGCAATGTGGTGGAGATTTGCACTTTGTGGTGGAGGGTGCACTTTGTGCTGGAGGGTGCACTTTGTGGCGGAGGGTGCACTTTGTGGCGGTGGAGCAGTGGTAACACAATTTTTTTGTTACTTGGCCGAAATGACGTCATAAAAATATTTAAAAAATTTAAAAATTAAAACATTGAAGTTGGCCATCAAACAAAAAATTATGGTGCTCCACCGCCACAAAGTGCACCCTCCACCACAAAGTGCAAATCTCCACCACATTGCTCACTGCACTGTGGAGCAATGTGGAGTATTGCCGTTACAAACTGCACAAAATCACTGCAGACAAACTGCAGACTCCTCCTCCCCAAACTGGACTGATTTGATGCACATATACTACTCCGGTTGTATTGGTTTTTCATATCCGATTTAATAACATCATCGAGAATGTCACCCGATATGGCGAGGTAGGCTGAATCGGTGTCCATCTCACACATCTGAAAATCGCATGGATCAACAAACTTTAACAGGAAGTCAAAGTAAAACTCAAGCATACGCAGTTTTGCGTATTGGTAGACGAAGAAACCAATGTGGATGGGTAAATTTAAACTTATCGATTTTTTGGTCATGTCTACCTCATACAAATTATCGGCTATTCGATGGAGTGCCTTAAAATGATTATCATTGATAAGACCGGGTGCCTCCTCGGCATCACACACCTGAACGTTCACATGTTTAAACTGGTTTGTGACTGTTTTCCCATAAGCTGAATTACCCAGTAGTTTCATGGTGTCCGCTATAATAGCTTTATTCGGGTCACTGTCCCCATCCCTCCGGGCTTGACTGACCCGATTACCAAACTTCTCAAAGCATTTATTGGGTTGGTATTGGATCACTTCGTAAACACGCGTGACTTCCAAACCGTGGTTTAAATACCAACTCAAAAGTGGGGTTGCGACTAGTACTTTGGTTCCAAACATGCTACCGATCAGACTTCTTCTTGGTTTGGTCATGATATTCATTTCTTCAGCGTACTGCCGCATGTGGTCTCCAACGTCAGCCCTGGAGATGTCCACATTTTTTGAAAATGGGTGGCATCTCGGCAAAACAATCTCCTCTCTGTCTCTGTCACATTCTACTAAACCAAATATCGAGCTGTCTCTAACCCCCTGTAATATATCCTCCACGGACATCTTCCATCTACTAAAATGGGGAAGTCTTATAGACTTCAAGAACTGTCGTAAGTCTGAATTGGTATTCTTGATGTCTTCCCACTCGCATTCCCACATTTCGATTAAATTGTACCCTAATCCTTGGATATATGAGGAGGTCTTTTGGGTCTCTTCCCTCAAATCTTTCTTTGATTTGTTATTCACAGAGTTGACCTCATTGGGATTGAGGCGACAGCTGTGTCCGTGCCAAAAACAGCCCTGGAACTGATAGACCGTATTAGTCTCTGGGGAAAACCCGTCCACGCGAACGTTTCTACGACCTACACATTTTTCTTTGTGGTTGAATTGGTGTTGAATATATATACCGTTTGAGTTGGCTTCCCAATCTAACCACTCGGTAGCCATGATACCGTACTTATGACTTCGCACAGGTTTGAAGTTGTCGGAGGCTTTGCGCCTGACAAACGTACCCACTGGCATATTCTGCATGAGTGACCATAAGTACAGCGCGTTGGCATCAAAACCTACAACCTTTTTACATAGTTTACCACCCCTAATACGAGTTTTACCGGTCTCGTGATATCTGTGAAAAATAATAGACGGCCCGCCTACGATGTTATCCTTTATTTTATAATAAAGGTCTTTGTTAGCACTGTCTATCAATGAAAAATACACATCTTGTGGTTTAGTTTGGAAAAGATAGTGAACAGACAGTCCAGGTACGGAAATGGCCGACTTGAACATATCGATTTGCTTTTCTCTGTACAAAGTAAACATTTTCTCGACCGCTTCGAGAAAGGGGGAAACGTCCAAGTTATTATACCACACTAACAAATCTCGAAAAGTTATATGACCCTTCTCTCGCCAGACCCGTTGACAGTACGCGTACTCTTCTTCCGTAATGTTTTCCCCTTTGAGGTCGCTGTAAAATGCTTCGTGAGGGGGCAGTTCATCGTGATCGAGTTTGTTTAAATCATCTACCCACTCGTACGGGAAAAAAACTTTCGTCTGAGTGCTTTCGTACGCCTTTAAGAATTTTGCGTAGGAGCACCCAGGTGCCAAATAATTGGAAATATCGATAAACTTTAGTTTTTCGGTTCCGATTGTCATGCATGTCGACGATCTTCTAATAATGAGCCGCAGAGAGTCCATCTCCCGAAGGATTAGGTATAGGTAACGTTTGATTATGTTCATGTCGTACTTTCCGGAATTGAAACCCAGGACGGGTAGCTCCTGAAGATATTGTTCTAATTTGTCTCTAAGTTTTTCAGCCTTTGTCTGTTTTGACTGATTATCTTCGTCAGTCTCTTGTCTTGGAGAATTCGACCTCTCGGCTTCTTGTTCAACCCGCTGTTGATGTATTAGGGCATCGATCTGCTCGAATACATCTTGAAACTTATCTAACAGAATACCGTACGCGGTATCACTCATGCTATGTAAATGCTCTACCATGCTAGCCAATAGTTTGGTCGGATCCCCGTCGGTTACGATTGAAAGGGGTACGTCGTAACCGGGAACGTTACTTGTGAGACTGACACTCAGTAACTCGTGTTGCGCTTTGACACCCCTTATGTTTTCGTGCGTCTGTTCTACCGGTTTGAAATAGGCTTCAAAATCATAGGTGGCACGATAAGGATAATACCTCATATCCTCATCCACCTGTATACCCGCTTCGACCAACTCATCGAACACGGAATTTGGAAGGCGGTAGCAACCGCCGGGAAACTTATGTTTGACGTTGATGTCACACCGCCCCTCATGACGTTTTAAGTTGTGTGATCTGTTAAATACGCGGTCGCATCTGGGGCAAGGAAATACTTGGCTGTACAAGTTCATATCGTGTATGTACGAAAAATGAGATTCGTATAGGTTAACGTTCATGGTTATTTTGTGATTACACAGTGGTCTCCTAACCAAGCGGGCTAATACTTTGTATTCAACCTCCCCGGTCTCGTTCAGAGTTTCCTCACGACCGAGGCTAAAGACTCTGACATTCACTTTGAAGATTTTTTCAAAGTGATGCAGGTCCTCTAAACAAATGCCTTTTGTCGGGCGCTCATTCATTACTTCCGTGTATCTATCAACGAGGTGTTTGGTACGGGTTTCCGGGGAGATCGATGAATTCCCTTCTTTTCTAGCGAAACATCTAAAGAGACAAAAGTTGTCCTTGTGCCTTGCACCGGAATGACGATTTCTGATTATTTTGTCTAACCCTTTATTATTCGCGATGTACTCGGGTAGTTGTTGTTGTGGGGGTGCACCGATGTATATCGAGGGCATTTTATTCACATAGACGGTGACGTTACTGATATCGGCGATGGCCCATTTCGTGTCTGGACGTGTATGTAGGGCGTGTTGTAGCACGTCCATGTCGTGTATCGTTTGGAGGAAATTTTCAAAATCATCTTCTGAAGCTATAGTGACCGGGTCGGGTAAAAAACGCGCGTTATTAAAACTGGCATGGTAATACCGTATCTCACCCGTCTCTATATGTCGTAAAACAAACCCGAATGAAAGGTTTTATTTACATCTGGATGTGAAAGTAGGAAAATACCCTTAACCCTTCGTCGAGGGAGACACCACCGGTAACCCTACTCTTTGAAAGGGAGGTCCCAACCGTAAATTGTACACATCTTGAATTGCGCGGCCGTAAATGTAATGAGTCCTAATACTACTCCAGTTTCGACGATTAAAGGATAACATATCATTACCCCATCGTCAGCATTCGGAGGAATCGGAAATGCGAGTGGATCTTCGGGAGATAGACTGATGCCTTGCGGCGCCATTGGTTGTGCAATATTTTGAGGTTTGTCATTTTGCTTGGGTTGGGGAGAGTGGGATCGTTTAATATGGTGTTTTAGCTTGTATGACTGATTAAATATTTTTCCACATGTAGGGCATTCACCACGGTAGCTGGAATGAATTTCCTTGTGGCGTTTCAGACTGTTTTTTTGCGCATATGATTTTTCACAGATATCACAAGTAAATCTACGGTTGTCAAGACTGTGTTTTACTTTCTTATTTACACCTGAAGGCTGCGTACTAACAGACTCTCTCTTCGCACCCCGGGACGACCGCTCCTCAACTGGTGTTCTGCGTTTCTTGGGTCGTACGGAGGCTGGTCTTTTCTTACCCCCAGTTGTTAGGTCCGCGCCCTTTCCTTTCTGCGGCTCGTCTGTGAAGTCGTTGTCGATGGCAACTCCGGACGGTGTTTTCTCAGATGGAGAAGAGGTTTCTGGAACACTATCCGACCAAAATGAACAGCATGGTTGTGGGGAACATCCGTTCTCTGTAGCTCTGGTGTTTCTGGTGTACTATCTGACCAAGACGAACGGTCAGGTCCGACGAGGCTGTCTTCACGGCGGTTAAACTGGGGTAAATGATAAAGAAACAAACGATACAATAAGGTTTCTAAAATACAAAAGATGTCGGTTAACACCTGGAAGGAGTAACGAGCTTAATTGTAGGTTTTCAAATTACCTCTTCGATCGCTGCGGTTTCCATTCTATCTATTGCCTGAATTTGGCTAGCCGTAAAATCCGGGCTCCATTCAAAGTTTTGATGCGACGCTTCCATCACCGCGGTTTCCATGCGGTCGATTTCCTCAATTTGAGTAGCCGTAAAAACTGGTTCGTCGATCGCCTGAATTTGACTCTCCGTAAAATCAGAATCATTGATCGCCTGAATTTGACTCGACGTAAGATCAATGCTCCATTCGAAGTTTTGCTGTGACATGATTGCTAACGTATATGCTCCGTGGAGGTTATCTCTTGAGGCCGGGCTTATGATTTGTGAGGAATCGACTGATTGACGCCGCTACATGAAAATATAAACGAGACGTCAACGTCTCGTTTATGCTGCGTGAAGTGTCTTCGGCGCTCCATGATTTACAATCATTCCCGCACCTCCCAACTGGATCAAACAATAACGGTTTTTCTCCAGTTACACTATCGTGACAGAGATCCAACTCACCACTACGTGGTTCGTTCAAGACGCCGCATCCGGCGTCTTGGCATACGGCACTGAACATGATGCAAGTTGCTTCATGTTCTTCATATTATCGTCACTTCGTGACTCCATACACTGCCGTGAGGCGAACAACTCACCACTGCGTGGCTCGGTCCGCATCGCGCATTCAACCCAATACACAAGGTCACAAAAGAGTAAAGACTCAAAGAGTAAAGACTCAAAGAGTAAAGACTCAAAGCTCAATGAGTAAAGACTCAAAGAGTAAAGACTCAAAGAGTAAAGACTCAAAGAGTAAAGACTCAAAGAGTAAAGACTCAAAGAGTAAAGACTCAAAGAGTAAAGACTCAAAGCTCAATGAGTAAAGACTCAAATAGTAAAGACTCAAAGAGTAAAGACTCAAAGAGTAAAGACTCAAAGAGTAAAGACTCAAAGAGTAAAGACTCAAAGAGTAAAGACTCAAAGAGTAAAGACTCAAAGCTCAATGAGTAAAGACTCAATGAGTAAAGACTCAATGAGTAAAGACTCAATGAGTAAAGACTCAAAGAGTAAAGACTCAAAGAGTAAAGACTCAAAGAGTAAAGACTCAAAGAGTAAAGACTCAAAGAGTAAAGACTCAAAGAGTAAAGACTCAAAGAGTAAAGACTCAAAGAGTAAAGACTCAAAGAATAAAGACTCAAAGAGTAAAGACTAAAAGCTCAATGAGTAAAGACTCAATGAGTAAAGACTCAAAGAGTAAAGACTCAAAGAGTAAAGACTCAAAGAGTAAAGACTCAAAGAGTAAAGACTCAAAGAGTAAAGACTCAAAGAGTAAAGACTCAAAGAGTAAAGACTCAAAGAGTAAAGACTCAAAGAGTAAAGACTCAAAGAGTAAAGACTCAGAGTGTAGAGACTCAAGGTGTAAAGTCTCAAAGGGTAAAGACTCAATGAAAAGACTCAAAGAGTAAAGACTCAAAGAGTAAAGACTCAAAGAGTAAAGACTCAAAGAGTACAGACTCAAAGAGTAAAGACTCAAAGAGTAAACACTCAAAGCGTAAAGACTCAAAGAGTAAAGACTCAAAGAGTAAATACACAAAGAGTAAAGTCTAAAAGCTCACTGAGTAAAGACTCAATGAGTAAAGACTCAAAGAGTAAAGACTCAAGAGTAAAGACTCAAAGAGTAAAGACTCAAAGAGTAAAGACACAAAGAGAAAAGACTCAAAGAGTAAAGACTCAAAAGCTCAATGAGTAAAGACTCAATGAGTAAAGACTCAATGAGTAAAGACTCAAAGAGTAAAGACTCAAAGAGTAAAGACTCAAAGAGTAAAGACTCAAAGAGTAAAGACTCAAAGCTCAATGAGTAAAGACTCAATGAGTAAAGACTCAATGAGTAAAGACTCAAAGAGTAAAGACTCAAAGAGTAAAGACTCAGAGTAAAGACTCAAAGAGTAAAGACTCAAAGAGTAAAGACTCAAAGAGTAAAGACTCAAAGAGTAAATAATAATAATAATAATAATAATAATAATACTTAATGTTTTCAGTTTATCAAATGTTTTCCAATTTAAAACCAATATAAAAACCATCTGTAAATATATTGATGTCAAAGATTGCTGTTGGTGTTAAAATTAAATTTAACAAATCATACTTGAATAGCTTCATGTACAGTCGTTCTTTTGTCTGTCTTCGTAAAAATAAAAAAAATAAAAAAATTGAAGTTGCCATACTGGTGACAATATTATACGGTGTTGCTCGATCAAGGTAAATGAAGAGAGGTGATGTGTGTGAGAAACGACTGTCTCAAACTTGCCCGAAATCATCAATATGCATGCGGCGCTTGCGCACTACTCCCTCCACCACACAAACTACACACCTCCGGCATCACAAACTGCACACCTCCACCCGAAATCATCAATATGCATGCTGCGCTTGAGCACTACGTATTTTGTGTGCAGTATTTTGTGAGGAGGAAGATAGACAATCCATTCTAAAGTAGTGTGCAGTATTTTGTGAGGAGGAAGATAGACAATCCATTCTAAAGTAGTGTGCAGTATTTTGTGTGGAGGGAGTAAGTATTTTGTGTGCAGTATTTTGTGAGGAGGGAGTAAGTATTTTGTGTGCAGTTTTGTGTGGAGGGAGTAAGTATTTTGTGTGCAGTTTTGTGTGGAGGGAGTCACGCAATCCATTATAAAGTAGTGTGCAGTATTTTGTGAGGAGGGAGTAAGTATTTTTGTGTGGAGGGAGTCACGCGCGCGCCCGCGCGCGCCCAGACGTGTCTTGTATTCAGCAAATCTACCTGCGTTGTGGTGGGATTGAGGAGGGATTGAGGTGAAGGTGGAATTCGGAAGATTACACCTCAATTACACCTCAATCCCTCCTCAATCCCACCACAACGCAGGTAGATTTGCTGCATACATACTACTTCTAGTTTTGTGACAGAGGGGGAAATGTGTCCAAATAACCAATTCACAATGGATTGGTAAAACCTGCGTAAAGGCCTCAGAGTAAAATAATAGAGATATAATTATCATGATGTAATATTTAAATTGATCCATAGCACGAGTCGAACTGAATGTTAACCGAGGCTCATTGATGAGGAGTCATGAGCGTCATGAGAAAACAGTGCATCATAATTCGGGTCACGGGCGAACTTCAGTACGAGGGTTCGTGGACCGTCTAGTTACCATGGCGCCCTCGTCTGGCGATTATAGGAGGCATGATAATCGGGGGATCCACGCCTTGCCTGAGAATCTGACGTCACGCTTCGAGGCTCGCGACAGACGCCAGATAAAAGATCTCAGTTTTGGGGAGATGAAACTGTCTTTGGCCTTGATAGGAAAAGTAAAGACTGTGGACCAGTCTAATCCCTGCCTTCCTTCCTCTTCCCCAGGGCTTTCGAGCATGCAGTTTTTGCATACCGGTACCAATGCAAGCAGCACGAGCGCGCGCATCCCAAACTGACGCACGACTGGGAATTCCCCTACCTTTCTAGCATGTTGTCAATTGCATGGACCAGAACATGCAGTATCCTCAATTTACCCTAAATGACGCACCTAAGGTTATATAATCAACTGGACGGTAACTTACAAATGAAATTAGCAGTTTGGTGTTTCAGTTTGTTTCAGTGAAGGATTCTCTTGTAAAATGCTGAATTTCAATGCATGATCATACGCGTGGACGTCTTGAGCGCCGTTTTTTGAGACGCACAGAATTGTGGCCATCAGAAAATTGATGTTGGTATAATGACTCACCCAAACTGTTAAAGTTGATGGGGCACAGAAAATGTACCCAAGAAGAAAAACAGTTGAAATCATGTGTCATCTTATTCCAGATGGTTGTAAAATTGTTTTAAAATAAAATGGTATAATTTGGAGAAGCTCTCAAAACTTTTAATCAATATTCTTGAAAGACCAATAAAATGGAAGGTGGTAAAAATGTTTGCAAAAAGTACTTTAAAACTTTGAAATGTGTAAAAATGCTGTTAACATTTTGTCAAATAAAAGATTTTCACCAATCTATATATATCGCAGAACCCGCTGCTATATAGGATTCTAGCCGGCCAATCGTCATCGGGCAAGCTCGGTGGTCGAGAGGTTAAGACGTCTGCACTAGTAAGTAGGAGGTCGTGGGTTCGAATCCCGCCCGAGTCGCCTGTGTAGTTTTTTCACAGACACTCGGAAAGCACTGAGAATACAGTGCTATACACACGTCGGTGTAGGGCAAAATTAAATCAATTGTTTATCTCCCGACGCAAGAATTTCACCAATCTATATATATCGCAGAACCCGCTGCTATATAGGATTCTAGCCGGCCAATCGTCATCGGGCAAGCTCGGTGGTCGAGAGGTTAAGACGTCTGCACTAGTAAGTAGGAGGTCGTGGGTTCGAATCCCGCCCGAGTCGCCTGTGTAGTTTTTTCACAGACACTCGGAAAGCACTGAGCATACAGTGCTAGTATGGAGGGTGATGAACATGGACATAACTACAGCTTTATAACAAATGGCCTTTGTGCTCAGGCTTGTGTGCTTTTTTGTCTGAAATCTTGGTCGACTAAAGTCGCCTATTATGGTAAGGAAAGGGTTAAGCAGCACCATTTTCCAGAGTCCGGCATTCTCCTGAGGACGATCAGAGCATACTGATCGAAACGTCGAGTTGTACCTCCAGTTCTTTTCAGAACTAATTACTACTCAATTGAGATTCCACATGGTGTCACCGCAATTAGTCTTACTTATCATCCTCACCATGCAAAGCTACAAGTTTTACCTAATACCGCATGAGCCGTGGTTCCTTTATGAAGAATGAGCCAGTGGCTGCATAATAATGGTATTTATGCAGCAGCCATGGTAAATCAGTAATATTATTGTATCCCGTTATTTAGGCTAGTTCGTGCTTGTGGGGCAGTCACTGAGTTCATCTAAATCTTTGAAGTAATATTATTTTTATGTCATAGATTACCTTGTGTTTTGCCCGAGGTGTTGGTCTTTATACAATTGATAATTAATTTGCTTTGATGGTTTTTATTGTGGGAGGATGGGGGGCGCTCGTATTTCTATATCTCGTATTCCTAAATATTGTTGTGTTCATTTTGTTATTGTTTTTTTTATAGTTTATTGCTCCATTTTTAATCTTCTCTTTTAGTCCTATCTTTAATCAGTATGGTAGACTGGGACGGGGGTCTTTTTGTGCAATTTAGTCGTTTATGTTTTATTTCGTATGTAATTGTCCGTAAAGACTGTTTTATCATTATTATTAATTCATCTGTAGCTCCTTCTGTAATAGCTTTTGTATAATATTGATATATTTTTATATAATATGAGGGCCCCAAATGATCAGCTATGCTGGATGGGTTACCCTCGTTAAAGATGGTTTTAAATATACACCCATTCCATGCCCTGTCGAAAATCTGCTTTGATCATGACAATATTCCCCCTTTAAACAAATATATTAACCGACAAAGTAATTAACCCATAAAACATATTTTGTCAGTTTTGTGGTCAATAAATGGAAACTTCTCAAAATTTGTACTCATTATTTTTGGACCATTTCCAATTCTTGAGCCAAAAAAGAAAAGGTGTTTGTGAGGCAATAATATTCATCCATGTGGTGAGGTTTTAACATAGTTCTTAACTCTGGAGCATTGCAAACAATGCAAGCCACAATTCTGAATGATAAATACACACAGGTCTAAAAGGTCACAACACCCCGCTCTCTTCATGCAACAATGCAATGCTGATTTCAAAGCAGGTGATTTCAAAGCAGAGCATTTGCAGGCAGTGTAAATAAAGCAGTTTACATATTGCAGCGTTAACAAAGCCATGAAATTTGAATGGCCAACAGTTTTTTTTCCCAGATTTTTTTCAATTTTTTTTTTAACAGTGGTACGATGCCTACGGTTCAGAGCAATGCCCCTGAACCTCACCCTGTTCTAGAAAAAAAAGTTGAACATTTTGGGCTATGATGTTAAGAATTTTCATTGTTTTTTTTCAATATTTGAAAACAATGGTAAGCCCAAAATCCTTTTGTTTTCAAACTTGATATAAATTGCCACCAAGGATTTATTTAAATGACTTGTATTTACTGGGCCCAATAATTTTATTATATATATATATATTTATATATATATATATATATATATATATATATATATATATATATATATATATATATATATATATATATTTTTTTGGGATGATGAGGGGATGAAGGATCCTACTGATCACCCTCATGGACAAAATGGGTATGTATACATTTCTCCATTCCCCTCCCACCCCTTGTAGGAATTTATGGTCATGGCCCATGAGGATATTTTCAGTCTTCAAAAACATATCACAGGGTCCAGACAACATTTCCTCTATTTCTTCTGGTAACATAATTTAGGTCCATCCGGCAACTTTTTAAAATAGTAAATAAGCACTAGTAAATAAGAGCACTTCAGACATAATTATTTTGCAGGCAAGATTGGTACCACTAGTTAGCTTTTGGATAATAATTTTGTAATTTTGTAATTAGGTTAAGTAATCGGGTTATTACCAATGTAACTTTTGTTTCCATGGGATTCGGTTAACTGGTTTTGGAAACAAAGGTCTATATGCTCGCACCTCCCTCCTGCACCCCCTGCCTCCCAAATTCCAAATCCCCCATTGTGCATGATAATGATTTGTGCTTGCAATACCAATAAAGGCTACTTTTACTTCAATTCTCCCCTCCTCTCTGCAATTTTCTTTAAATAAAATAAAATCTTTTAGGTGACGAGCAACTCACTAGCCGCCTCAGTGGAGGACGTGAAGCAATCCTGTCAGAGAGGTTGTGCACATTGAAGGAAGATGCCCTGATAACCTGAAGTTAAAGGGACAATATCATCATGATCAGAGCAGAGGGCATGGAATTGGTGTCCTAGTTTAAAGATGAACACAGTGACTGAAAATTAGTGGCTCATTTATGCAGCAACGGTAATAATATGACCTTATCATATGGGGTATTATTTTCAGTCACTTAGTAAACCTAAAACTAGCACTCTAATTCCATGCCCTGTTGATCGTGAGGATAGTGCCCCTTTAAGTTGCTGTGTCTGATCTGATATTCATTGTTATCTTCCCTTTAGATCCATACAGTCTGGTGCTCGTAGCCAATCTAGAACCACCAGGGATTTATGTTGCTCAAGCAGACACCTTAAATTTTACACTCATCCCTGGATCGGAGAACACAGGTAGACCGCTTGCCGTCGACTATGATCCAGTAGATTCCAGGTTGTATTGGACGGATGTAAACCGTTACAGTATTCAACGTTCATTTTTGGATGGAAGTGGTGTGGAAGTTCTCGTCACAAATCTTGATAGTAAGTATCATATGAAATAATTATGCTTCAAGGACAAACAAAAACAGTATACGCTTGTAGTAATAATAGCCCGTTATACAGCTCTTATCCCCGGGGAATACAACCCCAGGGAGGCCCTGGGAGTTTTTTACCCCACGGTTACCCCGGCGCAGTTTCACACTGTGCCCACAAAAACCTGCCCGCATATTTCATGGGTTCTTATTCCCAGGGGTTCCGCACCAACGTTTCACACTATGATCAAACCCCAGGGCAACCGTGCTGTATTTTTTGGTTAACGGAAGTCATGAATGAATGTAGCTAGCCAGAAGCGCGCAATCCCAGTATGCAATGCGTGCACGTACTCATATTGAATTGTAAACAATCAAAATGGCTACGCATAACATGAATGATGATATAATTAGACAGTTCTTCGTCCCCCCATCTTTCACTTTCACCAATGATTTGAATACCAAAAAAATACAAAACATGAACTTGCGTGATCAAGCTTATGATAATCAGTTGACAAACTGGTACCTTTTTGCAGTGTATACTATTACACGTTCAATGAGACAGATACTAACAATTTTACCTCGTCCGAAATTCTAAATTTGACCTGCTTCAAAATCGTTAGTTTTGGAAACTGATAAATTCTTCCAAAAATATAAAGTGAAATATGTTTTCATTGATATTTCGTTTCTATAAAATACAACAAACTTTATAAATACTTGAATACAAATCTCTAAAAACAAGAGCTTGAACTCGGATCGTTTAATTTATTTAGCGCGCATTTCCTGTACTCGACTGTTTATCTCTCTGACCTTTCACAGTTTGTTTACGTGATCTGTCCTCCACGTAAACTAGGGTAAGCACAACTCGCTATCGTTTCCCACTAGCTGTTACTCCCCGGGGGATTCCTAAGACCCTGGGGTTTTACCGCCTACAGAGCAGGGGTGGCTAATATCCAGGGGGATGCCCATTTACAGGGGCAGACCGGGTGGGGGTTAAAGAGATCCGCGTGAAAATGCCAACTGTAATTCCCTGGAGATGCCCCTGGGGATTTGACTAGTGTGAAAAGCCCTGAAGTCTGTAAATCCATCCATACTTTTTAAAGAATGAAGGGATATGTATAAAAACCAACCTGTGAAAGTTTCAGCTTATTTCGTTGGGCAGTTGATGAGAAAATATAGTGAAGATGCATTCAGATTTTTCATAATTCATTCCAACTTGGAATTTCTATCTTGGGATGACAGAAAATCATTTGGAAAATTATTTCACTAATTTGACTAAAATGATAGCACCCGTTCGAGGCAGAAATATTTGAAGGAACTCGGGTGGCATTTAAACACACAGACTCCTGCTAAAGTAGATCCCTGTAAAGTAGCAGGTATATATACTGCAATTTTGCATTAATCGATTGAATTCTTGCATCATAAAAATATAATTGTTGCCTTTCCCATGTAGGCCTATCACATATCAAAATGCTACACAAATTGCCACACTAAAATCCAATATTTGCTGTTCAATAGTAACATTTCATTCACACAAGAGTATTTCTGCCTAAACATTTTATTTTGATCGAAGTCTTCCCATGAATTCAACATGTTGAATACTCAGTATGAGTGTCGCATGATTATTTTGACAGTGGTCTTTCATAAAAAATGTTATGATAATTTTACTGTTAGTCTATAAAGAAATTACTTTTTGCAAAAGATTGATGACATACATAAATTGAGATCCTAAAATATTGTATACATTTGTATGCAGTACTAAGCTGTACCCCCAAAAGTTATAAAAATTACTTCCTGTTCATGGTACAGTGAGCATGATTACATAAGCATTGAATAAAGGTATACAACATTGACCTCCAGTACATTAATTCATTGATATTCACAATTGGGCTTATGGTTTATTTCAGGGGAAAAAAGGGGGAAAATCCCCCAAAGTAATATGTATTTTCCTTTTATTCCTTTGCATTCACTCAGACAATGTTGTATTTATAAGGAAAGACATTGAAAAATGAATGTCATTTTGTGACACACCTGCATAGTTTGGCACATTACACAATTCAGGAAACAAATTTCACAGGAGCCTATAGACTAGTACAAGCCCTCAGCCTTCAGCTGTGAACATAAAATAGTTGTTTATTGAATCACTTGGAATCACATGGAATTAAAGAAAATAAACTTGAAACAAACGGGCACCAACCCTCGACAGCTCTAATTGCCAGCTGATGTTTATGGTATTATGGCAGAATATACTGAATGATTTATCTATATGACCTTAATTAAGTCATTGAATCTTCCGGCTAACATGGCCGAATATCGGCCGGGAGATGCAGGCCCGTTTGGTCAGAAATATACCGCCCTTTACACAAATTTACACTGTCCCACGCTTCAATCTTGGGGCTGGCAAGGACTTACAGACTGAATGAATTGATTCTCTGATTTAATAAATCAACATGAATAATTATTGGACCCAAAGTGACTGTAAATAATTATGCGTACCCTCCAATAACCTTAATTGTACCCTCCAGTATGAAACACACGTGCATATAATGCCATACGTGAAGGCGTCGCTGGCTAGGCCTTGCTGGCGGGGGGCACTGTATCTTCCGCGATCCGTACTGTACCACACTGGGGCTGTCAGCCTTTCATTGACCAATGTGACATGCCCAGTTGTCGTCAAGTGCTTTTTGAGTACAAGTACGAGAACAGAAAAATGTACTTGAGTTAGTAAAAGTATGAGTACGAGTTTGAGTTTGAGTTTGAGTGCTCCAACTATATAGTTGTAGTATGAGTACTTTCATGTACTCGAGTATGAATTCTCAAGTCTGACATTATGCACTTGTTAACAATTGTTATTTTGGTCAAAATTATATTGTCTTTGTTTTGTTTCTCTAAACTTGTTCAGTACCAGAAGGTTTGACGCTTGACATTTTGAATCGTGTGATGTATTGGACTGATACAGGCAGCAACTTGATAGAGAAAGCCACCTTGGACGGACAAGACAGATCCGTGGTGTTCAATCTTACAGATCCGTCTGTAGGTGAAGTGCAGCCCAGGGCCATCATCTTGGATACAGTTAATAGGTAAATATGTCAGTGATAATGGACTCTGATATTGGACTCTGCAGTTAAAGAAATTGTACAACATTGGTCAAGCCGAGGGCCATTGTCTTGGAAAACAGCAACAGGTCCCCAATATAAATTATTCTCTTAATTATGTTTTCTTTAAGATTTTTCAGAATTGGAAATAAATGCAAAAGAAGCTTGGTGTTACCTCGTTCAGCCCGGGGCCATCCAATTTCATAGAGCTGCTTAGCAGAAAATATTACTGATCAGAGCATACTGATCGAAATGTCGCCTCCAGTTCTTTTCACAAGCTAATTACTACTCAATAGAGAATTTCACATGGTGTCACCGCAATTAGTCTTACTTAAGTAAAATTGCATTGAGAACCAACCAACACTGTTCCCTCTTATGTTCTTCTTCTGGGCACCTCTGGTAAAAGGAGAAGCACGCGCTTACCCTAATCTGTCTTACATCCTTCTTCTAGGCATGCCCGGTAAAAGGACGTAAGTGCACATACACAGTTTCCTCTTACGTTCTTCTTCCGGGCACCTCCGGTAAAAAGAGGTAAGCGTGCAATTACCCTAATCTGTCTAACGTCCTTCTAGGCACGCCTGCATGGTATAAGGACGTAAGTGCACACACAGTTCCCTCTTACTTCCTTCTTCTTGGCACACCTAGTAAAAGGATGTAAGTGTGCGTACACAGTTCCCTCTTACGTCCTTCTTCTTCTGGGCACACTACAAAATGTTGTCTGTTAATAAGGTTTATTTCCGAGTCCACCACCTGTCATAGAGTTCTTGAACTCTTCAAATTCGTTTTGTGTGTGTTTCTCAGGTATCTGTTTTGGACGGATTGGGGTAGTCTGCCGAAGATCGAGCGAGCCAGTACGGATGGCTCTGGTCGGAGGGTACTGGTCGATACGAAACTTGGTTGGCCAAACGGTCTGGCTGTGGACCCTCAAGGTGATTCAACTTCACAATTCTGTATGCTTTCAAATTAGTTATATATAGGGTCCCAACATTTGGATCTCTAATGGGAGGTTCATTCTCCTAAGCAATTTTGCCTTTGCGATATACAACTCGATCCATATCAACCACAATGATCCATGTATTGACATATTTCACCAGTTATTTCCCACTTTCAAACTTGAAACCATTCAAATGTTCTACATTGTGAGCAAAACCATGAGAAGTGAGATTGTAGTTCTGATAAGAACCATAGGTCTTAATCTCTACGTCTTCTCTAGGTTTCAACTATAGTGTGCTATAGTCAGGAGACTAGATTCTTATAAATTATAGATGCGTTTACCAAAAGTGTCCATTAATAATAATATTGTATGGTGTTTATAAAGCACATAATAACAAATTAACATTATGTGCTTAACAGAGAGACAAAAAAGTGTTCAACAAGTGGTGGTTTTCCTGGATGTACTCTTGAACCTGTTGTTTGCTTGCAGGTGGGAGACTTTACTGGTGCGACGCTGCCACAGACCGCATAGAATCCTCCGACTTCTTGGGCCAGAATCGTTTAGTTCTTGTGGATCTGACTGAGTACAACATCCACCCGTTTGATGTTGCTCTCTACGGTGACTTCATCTACTGGACAGACTGGCGATATAGCCTTCTCCGCAGTGATGTTCTGGGCACGTCTGTGGAGCAATACGGGACAGAAGTTTTCCAAAAGGCTGGAGGTCTTCACATTTATAAAGGTAATGGCTGCGTTCCAATCACTGATCATTCTTTTCCAGCTGTAGTGAATATAAATCATGTAACTTGTTGTATGCAGAATTTGTACGTTTTGTTCTTCTCCACATAAGGCACAAAAAAGTCTCTAGTTTCTGGTCATTGGTCGGCTTCAAAATTTGCCAACAGGGAAATACGTGATACATTGCATGTGGGGACCAAATTACCCATATACAAAGTATGGTGGCTAAGAGAGGCCTCACAAATCTGGCAAACGTTCATACCCTTAGGAAAAAAAGTTGTTTAATACCATGCGAGCGCGCACTGGCCTAGTTAAAACATATATTGAGCATCAAAGGAACCTTTGGAAGGACACTCATTAAAATCCTCCACGGAAAAAGGAAAAATATTTGAACACAGATAAGCTTCAGTAATCTTTACTAATGTCATGGGTATTTCCTTTAAAAGGGACTCCCGATATTATTATTAATTACCGGTTCAATGGTAAGACAAAATTAAACAAAATAAATAACGAAAAGAGGTCGATTTGACAGTCGGAATTTAAATATGTATTCTGTCAAATATTCAAGCAAAAAAATGACAAAACAATCTTCGAACATATGAAAATGAGAATTAAACCAATACTGATCCAAATTGAATATTACAAATATTACAAAGTTTACAAAGAGAATGAAATTTAATATAATGCAACAATGGAAAATAATAAAAGGAACTTAGCCGGTTGATGACTGTGGCTAGCCGATGATGATCTAAGCAATCCTCCGAACGATCTTGATTCAACGCGACCGACGTACGCGAGCAGGTACAAAGTTCAATGGAGAATCACACGAACGAAAGCAAAGAAAGTTCTTGATCCAGGGAAATCAGGACAAAGAAGTGAAGATGGGGCTAGTAGAATAAATGAAGGGGCTAGACGAAAATAGAAACAATCGGTGAAGTCACCACAACAACACGCCAAAACATCAAGGCCATCCACGGCACATCAGGGGCTGGAGGCAATTGCTGAACAACCTATGTTCAAAAATATAAAATAGGTGATGTTGTGTCTTGCAGACGATTGTAGCGATTATGACTTTTTGATGCTTACTGGACGAAACCTGTAGTCACAATCTAATGATTAATTAATCAACTAAGCCTGCATTAATAATAATAATAATCAACTTTAAATAAACAAAATATAAAATCACTTAGAAAATCTGACCCTAACTTCAACTGATTAAATATTCACCAAAACAAAATCTTCAATGATCCAGTGAAAGTCTATTTACACCAGGGAATTGACTAGTGAACAACTCCAGTGGTGGTCAGCCAGGAAAACAATAAAACTGTCAACACACACACAGTCCCTATTAAGTGCCACAGCTCACTGTAGTCAACCATTAGTAAAGTGCTTGACCACATGTTCTGTAAACAACTTATCCTGCCTGGCCTAATTATAATAATTATAAACAATGCAGCAATGGATACTGTGTACATTACTGCACAACCAAATTAAAGGAACTTTCTCTAACTAAAAATAAACCATGCCAACAATGGGCTGAAATAATAACAACAATTTGTGGCAGAAAGAATTCCCTTCTACAAAATAGAGAACTCATGTGTATTGATTGAGTAACTAATTTCCTAGTGTTCCCGCGAGATGTTATGTCGTCGGCATCCTTCCGTCTTCAAGAGACGATGGTGTAGCATCCATTTTAGTTGATTTATCTGCACCTTCGCGAGTGGCTGTACAGTCCAACTCGTGAGTGACAGTCTCTGTTGCATTTGCTGCAGACGAACGAAGACGCCTGCTGGGGCTGCCGCTGTCTTGTCTTTCTCCCGGCTCTCTTTTCAGCGAGGTGTGCAGTCCTCGCCTCCTCTGCTTTCTGTACACCCTGTCTGACAGCAAGGCGCCAGGCTGAACGGTCTTCTGCGCAACTTTCCCATGCGTTGGTGTTGATGCTGCACAGTTTCATGTCTTTCTTGCAGACATCTCTGTAGCGCAGGCGTGGACGTCCAGTCAGCCGTGAGCCCTCCACCAGCTCGCCATACAGAAGGTCTTTGGGAATGCGGCCTGGTTCCATTCTCCTGACATGGCCGAGCCAACGAAGGCGCCTCTCGCTGAGAATGGCGAATATGCTGTTCATGTTTGCACGTTCCAGAACCTCTGTGTTGGGTACTTTGTCCTGCCAGTGGATGTGCAGAATGCGCCGCAGGCACCTCAAGTGGAAGCTGTTGAGTTTTCTCTCATGTCTCGCGTAGGTGGTCCATACCTCGCTGCTGTAGAGGAGGGTGCTAAGCACGCAGGCCTGGTATACGCGCAGTTTAGTCTTCTCGATGAGACTGGAGTTGTTCCAGACCCTCTGATTTTGTCTGGCCATAACTGCTGCAGCCTTGGCGATCCTGCTGTTTACCTCTGCATCAATGGACAGCGAGCTGGAGATAGTGGACCCGAGATAGGTGAAATTCTCCACAACCTCCAGGTCATACCCATCTATGGCGATGTGTGGAGGGTGGTCCGCTCCCTGCACCATGACATTTGTCTTCTTCAGACTAATGGTCAGTCCAAACTCCTTGCAGGCATGGGAGAGGCGACTGACAAGCTGTTGCAGGCCGTCTTCCGTGTGTGATGTCAAGGCTGCGTCGTGGGCGAAGAGCATCTCACGGATGAGTACTTCTATGACTTTGGTCTTGGCGCGGAGGCGGGCGATGTTGAACAGCTTGCCGTCAGCCCTGGTGTGGAAGTAGACTCCCTGGCTGCAATCCCTGAAGGCGTACTGGAGGAGCATGGAGAAGAAGATGCCGAAGAGTGTCGGCGCAAGGACGCAGCCTTGCTTTACTCCGCTGCTGACTGGGAAGGCCTCAGATGTTGCGCCACTGGAGCACACTGTGCTATACATGTTGTCATGGAAAGAGGTGATGACTGCAAGAAGTCGAGGGGGGCAGCCAATCTTCTGCAGTAGCCTGAAGAGTCCGCTCCGGCTGACCAGGTCAAATGCCTTTGTCAGGTCTATAAAGGCAATGTAGAGGGGCATCTGCTGCTCTTGACACTTCTCCTGCAGCTGGCGTAGTGAGAAGATCATATCTACTGTTGACCGGCCGGCTCGGAAGCCACACTGGGACTCTGGGTAGACGCGGGAGGCTAGAGTCTGCAGGCGCGCCAGGGTGACACGGGCGAATGCCTTCCCAACGATGCTCAGGAGGGAAATGCCCCGGTAATTGTTGCAATCGCTACGGTCTCCTTTGTTCTTATACAAAGTGACGATGTTAGCGTCTCGCATGTCCTGGGGGATATAGCCCTGTTCCCAGCAGAGACAGAGGAGTTCGTGCAGGGACTGGAGTAGTGCAGGTTGCTCGCTCTTCAAGATTTATGGCGGGATGCCGTCACCCCCAGGGGCCTTCCCACAGGCAAGACAGTCTATGGCTTTTCTGAGCTCTTCCATGGTTGGTAGTGTATCTAGCTCCTCCATGATGGGCAGGTCTGGGATGGCATCCAGGGCGGTGTCCATGACGACGTTTTGGGTTGCATACAACTCAAGGTAGTGCTCAACCCAACGCTGCAGCTGC
>CM055831.1:35698325-35754613 GCA_029582265.1 Zoroaster sp. YZ-2022
CAATGGTTATGTCACTTTTAAAACCGGTGACTTGAGGACGCTATATGAGTTTTATGGTGGACAGTTCTTAATAGATTTGTCAACTACCAAATTAAGAATTGTTGACTGGTAATGCACAGGCTATAGAAGACAGCCACTACAGGTCTTAAGTTGTCATGCTCGTGTAAGCATAGCTTAATTGAGGAACAGTTGATCAAAGTTGACAATTGGATGGTTTTGGGAAAGTAAACTTGTGTTAAATGAGTGAGCACAAACAAAACCTGTAAAAGTGAAACTCTTCATTAAATATATAGAAACTGTTTTAAAGAACTTACAAAATAAATAATAAGTGGGTCTTTCCACACTAATGGGTATACATATGATAACTATTGGAGTGTGACATGGGAGGGTCAAATAAAGGCAACTATTTTTTCCTAATCTATTCCTGAACATTCCTTAGCATTTAATGATTGTGCATAACAAATAATAAGAAAATAATATTGGTACTTAAGAAATTACAGGATCATCTTGAAGACATGTTTGTAACATGGACAGACATTTTGTTTGAAAATCGACAGGAAAGTGATAATATAATTAAATAATTACTCAAATGCTTTTTCATTTACATCCCTAACCCCTTTTGGATTGTTATGAGCCAAAACTAAGACATCTTCTGGGTATTTAAGAAATTAGCATGTGAAATATACCCCGTATGTAACGTGGACAGACAATTTGTGACAAATGTCTGTCCACGTTACAAAGATAATATTTTGAAGATGATCCCCTGTTATTTGTTTAATACCAGGCCAGGACAGGTGGGTTGTCTTGATTTTTTCAGGTAACAATCCTTAGGGGAATAGCATTATAAAGGGAATAAATCTGTTCTACATGTATTAGTACTTTTAGTCAATTTCTAAATAAATGTCTGTCCATGTTACAAACATAATCTTAAAGAAGATTCCCTTGTATTTACTTAATTACTTAGAAAGTTGTCTTAATTTTTGAAAAGGCACTTGGAATGTACACAGAAAAAAGTTATGGGTAAAAAGTACTTCATTTTATTATCAATGTCCCATGTTCCTAAAATGTCACACTTTTGTACATTAGTGTGGAAAGACCCAAATACATAATTTCGTAAGTTAAGGTTGGTGTTAAAAGGAAAGACAAAGTGTATGTCAGAGCTATAAGAAATAGTTTGCGTGGGTAGTGAACTCATTGTACAAAATTAAGAATTGTTGACTGGTAATGCACAGGCTATAGAAGACAGCCACGACAGGGGCTTAAGTTGTCGTGATAAGCATAGCTCAATTGAGGAACAGTTGATCAAAGTTGGCAATTGGATGGTTTTGGGGAAAGTAAAACTTGTGGTAAAGGAGTGAGACACCAACAAAATCTGTAAAAAGTACAACTCTTTATTAAATATATAGAAAACTGTTTTAAAGAACTTACAAAATAAATAATAAGTGGGTCTTTCCACACTAATGGGTACATATGATAACTATTGGAGTGTGACATGGGAGGGTCAATTAAAGGCAACTATTTTGTCCTAATTTATTCCTGAACGTTCCTTAGCATTTAATGATTGTGTATAACAAATAATAAGAAAATAATATTGGTACTTGAGAAATTACAGGATCATCTTTAAGACATGATGTTTGTAACATGGACAGACATGTTGTTTGAAAATTGACAGGAAAGTGACAATAGAATTAAATAATTACTCAAATGCTTTTTCATTTACATCCCTAACCCCTTTTGGATTGTCATGAGCCAAAACTAAGACATCTTCTGGGTATTTAAGAAATTAGCATGTGAAATATACCCCGTATGTAACGTGGATAGACAATTTGTGACAAATGTCTGTCCACATTACAAACATAATATTTTGAAGATGATCCCCTGTTATTTGTTTAATACCAGGAGGGTTGTCTTGATTTTTTCAGGTAACAATCCTTAGGGAAATAGCATTATAAAGGGACAACATGTGGGTGAATAAATCTGTTCTATTAGTACTTTTAGTCAATTTCTAAATAAATGTCGGTCCATGTTACAAACATATTGTAATTACTTAATTACTTAGAAAGTTGTCTTAATTTTTGAAAAGCACAATCCTCAAGGCACTTGGAATGTACAGAGAAAAAAGTTAAGAGTAAAAATAATAATAATAATAAACAGTTTTTATATAGCGCAAAATTACAATAAAGTCTCAGAGCGCTTTAGGAAAGGGGAAAAGAGAAAAACCAGAAGTGAGGTATACAATGAGCAAGAATAAAACAAAACAGGTACATTTTTACAACAAAAACTATAGATAGAACTACAAAATACATACAATGAATACATAAGTTATTTGACAAAGAGATAAGTCTTAAGAATAGACTTGAACTGTTCAAGGGAGGGGCTTACTTTGATGTTATTGGGGAGCGAATTCCAAAGTTCAGGAGATGCAACCTGAAATGCCCTTTGCCCATATGCTTTAGTGGTAGCTGGAAATGGTGTTAAGAGGTTTCTTGACCCAGAACGAAGATTTCTTGCAGGACAGTAATTTTGGATTAGTTCTTGGAGGTATTGAGGAGCTAGACCATGTTTGCATTTGAATGTTGTTACAAGAAGTTTGAAAATAATTCTCTGTTTAACTGGCAACCAATGAAGATTATACAAAACTGGGGAAATGGGTTCATGTGAACAGGTACGAGTGATAAGTCTAGCTGCAGAGTTCTGAATACGTTGAAGTTTAACAAGAAGAGAGTCGGGTAATCCATACAAAAGTCCATTACAGTTATCAATGCGACTCATTACAAAAGCGTGTATTAATCTTTCTGTTATGTTCTGATTTAGAAATTGTCTAATCTTTCCTATCTTGTACAAGCCATTAGAAGAAGCCCGACAAATATTATTGATGTGATGTGTCATTGTTAAATGGTTATCAAGCACTACACCAAGATTTCTTGCACACTGAACCGGTTTGAGATTAACTTTATTAAACATAATGGGTGGTAAAACATTTTTGTTCCTGAAATGTGATGACAGATGAAGTAACTGTGTCTTCCCTTCATTAATCTTAAGAGCATTTGCTGATGACCACATCTGAATTTCATTTAAACATGATTCTAATCTAGGAATAATAGTTAAATAATCGTCCTTATTCAGTATAGTGTAGACTTGGGTGTCATCTGCATAGATGGCGTGACCAAAACCATATGATTTTATGATATCATCTAATGGCGAGGAGTACATCGTAAAGACGATGGGGCCCATTACTGACCCTGGGGTACTCCTTGCTTCAATGGAAGACTGGACGATACATAATCTCCAATAACAACAGACTGAGAGCGATTGGTGATGTATGATTGAAGCCAGTTCAATGCTGTTTCTCAAAATCCAAATCTGTGCTGTAGCCGCTGGAGAAGAATTTCATGGCTAATTGTATCAAAAGCAGCCGAGTAATCGAGTAACAGCAAAACAGCTTCATGTCCCTTGTCTAGTGTTAAAAGCAGATCATTACAAACACGAAGTAGGGCTGTCTCACAACTATGGTTTTGTCGGTATGCAGACTGCATGGTAGCATTTAAATTATTTGTAGACAAGTAGTTCTGCATCTGGAGTACGGCAACACGTTCAATTGTTTTAGACAAGAACTTTAAATTTGCCACAGGTCTATAGTTTTTAAAATTTTCTGTGTCAAGTTTTGTATTTTTCAGAAGTGGTGTGATGTTGGCGAGCTTAAGCGAGTCAGGGAAATAACCATTAGCAAAAGAGACATTGATGATACGAGCAATGATGGGAGCAAGTTCATTGGCACATTTCTTGACGAGATGCGTGGGAGCAGGATCAAGTGCACAAGTAGATGACGGGGATTTTGCAAGGAGGTTGACGACTTCTTGCACTGAGACCGAAGTAAATTTCTCAAAGATGGTATCACACATTCTGCGACTGTAGTGTGAAGAGACATGTGAAGAAGATTTAAGGAGTTCATTTACTATGTTGTCCACCTTCTCAGCAAAGAAAAATGAGAAATGTTCTGCTCATGGTTCATCTGAAGAGTTTGCAGATGGTAATGACTTCCTGACAGGCTGGCAACACATTTTATCTACTTTCTTAAAGAGTTCTCGAGAATCACAACCATCAAACTGCTTAGAGTGATAAGCCTTCTTAGCTTCACGAATAAGATGGTTATAATGACGACAGTGTGTTTTAAATATCTGAAGATGTTTTAAATATCTGAAAAAGTACTTCATTTTATTATCAATGTCCCATGTTCCATGTTTTTGTTAAGCCAATGTTTTTGCTAAGCCAATGTTTTTGCTAAGCCAATGTTTTTGTTAAGCCAATGTTTTTGCTAAGCCAATGTTTTTGTTAAGCCAATGTTTTTGCTAAGCCAATGTTTTTGCTAAGCCAATGTTTTTGCTAAGCCAATGTTTTTGCTAAGCAAATGTTTTTGCTAAGCAAATGTGTTTTCTAAGCCAATGTTTTTGCTAAGCCAATGTTTTTGCTAAGCCAATGTTTTTGCTAAGCCAATGTTTTTGCTAAGCAAATGTTTTTGCAAAGCAAATGTTTTTGTTAAGCCAATGTTTTTGCTAAGCCAATGTTTTTGCTAAGCCAATGTTTTTGCTAAGCCAATGTTTTTGCTAAGCCAATGTTTTTGCTAAGCCAATGTTTTTGTTAAGCAAATGTTTTTGTTAAGCCAATGTTTTTGCTAAGCCAATGTTTTTGCTAAGCCAATGTTTTTGTTAAGCCAATGTTTTTGTTAAGCCAATGTTTTTGTTAAGCCAATGTTTTTGTTAAGCCAATGTTTTTGCTAAGCAAATGTTTTTGTTAAGCCAATGTTTTTGCTAAGCCAATGTTTTTGTTAAGCCAATGTTTTTGCTAAGCCAATGTTTTTGTTAAGCAAATGTTTTTGTTAAGCCAATGTTTTTGCTAAGCCAATGTTTTTGCTAAGCCAATGTTTTTGTTAAGCAAATGTTTTTGTTAAGCCAATGTTTTTGTTAAGCCAATGTTTTTGCTAAGCCAATGTTTTTGCTAAGCCAATGTTTTTGCTAAGCCAATGTTTTTGCTAAGCCAATGTTTTTGTTAAGCCAATGTTTTTGCTAAGCCAATGTTTTTGTTAAGCCAATGTTTTTGTTAAGCCAATGTTTTTGTTAAGCCAATGTTTTTGTTAAGCCAATGTTTTTGTTAAGCCAATGTTTTTGTTAAGCCAATGTTTTTGTTAAGCCAATGTTTTTGCTAAGCCAATGTTTTTGCTAAGCCAATGTTTTTGCTAAGCAGCTCTATGAAATTGGCCGCAGGTTCTCAGTGTTACTAAGCATGGGTAATAGCTTCAGGCCAAAGCTTGAACTGCCTAGATTGTCCAAATGGAGTGAAAGGCCCATCCCCCCCCCCCCCAAAAAAGTATGCCTATTGGAGAATATATTTGCCCTTTGTCCATTTTTTCTGCGTCCGTTTGTACAATTGTACTACATGGTGGTCAATGAAATTTGGAATCCCCCCATGCTTGTAGTCATGTTTATGGCAAAGGAAACAGTTTCCCTCCCCGCCCCCATCCTCCCTCCCCGCCCCCATCCTCCCCCCATCCTCGATTGTTTTTTTTGTGTGTTTATAGCAAACAAATTAATTGAAACAAAACATTTATTTCCATTTAATTCTTCCCCCACAATATATGCAAATTACTTTATTTGCGGATCAAGAGGGTCTGAAGATGAACAGTTAGATCAAAATAAATAATAATCATCTAAAACTTATTGATCAGCATCAGAGAATATTTATTTCACTTCTCCCAAACAGAATCTAGTCTCAGCTAAATATTAGCCGATAAGAAGCTGATAAATGTTGTCCCTGGGACAAACACACCACTGAAACTCTAGAGCACTCAATATGCCTATTTGTTTATTCTTTTTGAATTGAAAGCTAAAGGTTAAATAAAGCCTACCTATTTCACATCTAGTTCCTGTGTAGCCGGCAACACATGTACAAATAAACCTATTCACACCATCCATGCAGGTTCCTCTGTTCAGACATGGTTGTGAAGCACACTCATTGATATCTGAACAAATCAAATATAAATTGTAAGAAGGTGTTCCCCCTTACACAAGGACACCAAAGTTAGTGCTTAAATAAAGCCTACCTATTTCACGTGTAGTTCCTGTAATGAGCTAACCCGAGTCCCAACCCACTATCAACAGGAAAATATCACCACAATCAGATCTAGAGTTGACTTCGCATATATAAGGGCATCCTAGTTTTAGAAGAACTCTGTGACTGATAATAATACCCCACAAGCGCATGCTGCTTCATTATGTATGCAATATCTACAGTAATAAGATCTTATCACGCCGTATTATTTTATAAATATAGTTATTATATTCTATATCTAAACTGAGCATCATCTTGTTTATTGACATGTGCTTAGTGTCACACCCCCCAAAAATGTTCAACTTTTGGTTGTGACTTGTACAACTCTAATTCCCACACATGTAAGCAACCTTTTAGGACCAAGGGTTTTATTACCATGGACCCAGGCTATAGTCTCCTCTCTGTCTGACTTGGTTTGGGTGATTTATGATGCAAGAAGGAGGAATTTGGCCATGTGGTGTTCTAGTGGGCGATTTGGGCCATTGTGACTACAGCTTTCGTCCAGTAAGCATCAAAAAGTCATAATCGCTACAATCGTCTGCAAGACACAACATCACCTATTTTATATTTTTGAACATAAGTGAGTTTGCAAATTCCTTTTCTCTTTTATGAACATCATTTTAGTAATTAATAGGATATTTAATCATATGATATTCTGCTGAATTATTTACTCATTACTCTCATTGTATTAAATGATTGTAGATCTTATACTTTGTAGCCCTCACGGCTAAAATAAAATATGTGGATCGCATGATTTCCTTCATTTTTTATGATAGCCATTTCTGATATGATTTGAGTAGTTACTGAAGTAATATTTTAATAGCTGATTGATCGTTGAGTCCTAGATTTTAGAATTCACGTGTTAAAAGTTAAGGACAAAGTTTCTTGGTTTCACGTCAGGAATTATCGTATAGCACAATCCAATTAAGATATCACTTTCTATGATATCGTATGTAAGACATAATATTATTTTAGCATAGGATTGGTTATCCCAGTTCCTTAGTTTTGTGACGCGGCAGGATATGCTTTAGCGCCCCCGCTTGTTTGGCTGGCGAGAGCTGCGGATGCACTGCGCACGGCAGCGATGCCCCGCCCAGTGTGCTTTGATTGGTTAGAGCAGGTCACACGCTGCGTGACAAAGGCTATAAAAGCAGTGCCTGTGGCAGTGTTGAGGGGCAATTTGACTTGGTAGTCGAACAGTGCGGAAGCAAGGTAAGTCACCTGTTACAGTGTGACTGGGCTGTGAGCAGTGTTGATCACTGAGGGGCTATTGTGTGGTGCGGTACGGTTCCTTTTAGGAGCTTGCGGGTTCGAAGAAAGGGTTTGTTGCTGCAACCTTCACATCAGTCATTGTGAGGGGCGACATCCCTGTATGGTCCCTAAAGTGGTTAACGTAGGTTCATAGCCGCGTATAACTAGTGGTGCATGGGGTACACTGTTACGTCTGTTACGACGCATAGTTCTCCTGCAGGCTATAGTACATGAAACCCTCTATGAGATATGGATAGCTGGGTTTGAGGGTCCCTTTTGTCACTCCGATTCATAGCTGTTGTGTTAATAAATATTAACCCCTTTTTAGGGGAAATTGGACAGTGCAGCACACCGATACTGGGACGGTATATTTCCATCCCAACGGACGCGTTCCTAACCGCTCGGGACGTTCCCGTCAGTGCCGTCCACGTCACACCCTGTGGGTGGGGAGGTTGCCCCGTTGTCTCCACTCGGACGTCAGGGGTGTGACGTCACAGTTTTAATCCAATGTTATTGTTGTTGTTATTTTAAATTCTATGATTTTCGGTTTTTTATTTATCACTTGCCAAATTCACTCTGATTGCAATTCACATAAGCTGTGCATAATAATTGGAAGTTGCAACTGTTTCCATATTTTATTTACAAGGTTTCACACTAGTTGTATTCAGTTCATTTTTTGTTTGTTCATCAGTTAGTTTATAGCAAAGACACTTTCATTTATCATTTGACCTTGATGAAGTTTAGCTTCAGAAATTCTTTTAACTTAGCTGTACATAACATCTCGCGGGAACACTAGGAAATTAGTTACTCAATCAATACACATGAGTTCTGTATTTTGTAGAAGGGAATTCTTTCTGCCACAAATTGTTGTTATTATTTCAGCCCATTGTTGGCATGGTTTATTTTTAGTTAGAGAAAGTTCCTTTAATTTGGTTGTGCAGTAATGTACACAGTATCCATTGCTGCATTGTTTATAATTATTATAATTAGGCCAGGCAGGATAAGTTGTTTACAGAACATGTGGTCAAGCACTTTACTAATGGTTGACTACAGTGAGCTGTGGCACTTAATAGGGACTGTGTGTGTGTTGACAGTTTTATTGTTTTCCTGGCTGACCACCACTGGAGTTGTTCACTAGTCAATTCCCTGGTGTAAATAGACTTTCACTGGATCATTGAAGATTTTGTTTTGGTGAATATTTAATCAGTTGAAGTTAGGGTCAGATTTTCTAAGTGATTTTATATTTTGTTTATTTAAAGTTGATTATTATTATTAATGCAGGCTTAGTTGATTAATTAATAATTAGGATTGTGACTACAGCTTTCGTCCAGTAAGCATAAAAAAGTAATAATAGCTACAATCGTCTGCAAGACACAACATCACCTATTTTATATTTTTGAACATAGGTTGTTCAGCAATTGCCTCCAGCCCCTGATGTGCCGTGGATGGCCTTGATGTTTTGGCGTGTTGTTGTGGTGACTTCACCGATTGTTTCTATTTTCGTCTAGCCCCTTCATTTATTCTACTAGCCCCATCTTCACTTCTTTTTCCTGATTTCCCTGGATCAAGAACTTTCTTTGCTTTCGTTCGTGTGATTCTCCATTGAACTTTGTACCTGCTCGCGTACGTCTGTCGCGTTGAATCAAGATCGTTCGGAGGATTGCTTAGATCATCATCGGCTAGCCACAGTCATCAACCGGCTAAGTTCCTTTTATTATTTTCCATTGTTACATTATATTAAATTTCATTCTCTTTGTAAACTTTGTAATCTTTGTAATATTCAATTTGGATCAGTATTGGTTTAATTCTCATTTTCATATGTTCGAAGATTGTTTTGTAATTTTTTTGCTTGAATATTTGACAGAATACATATTTAAATTCCGACTGTCAAATCGACCTCTTTTCGTTATTTATTTTGTTTAATTTTGTCTTACCATTGAACCGGTAATTAATAATAATATCGGGAGTCCTTTTAAAGGAAATACCCATGACATTAGTAAAGATTACTGAAGCTTATCTGTGTTCAAATATTTTCCATTTTCCGTGGAGGATTTTAATGAGTGTCCTTCCAAAGGTTCTTTTGATGCTCAGTATATGTTTTAACTAGGCCAGTGTGCGCTCGCATGGTATTAAACAACTTTTTCACCTAAGGGTATGAACGTTTGCCAGATTTGTGAGGCCTCTCTTAGCCACCATACTTTGTATATGGGAAATTTGGTCCCCACATATACAATGTATCACGTATTTCCCTGTTGGCAAATTTTGAAGCCGACCAATGACCAGAAACTAGAGACATTTTTTTTGCCTTATGTGGAGAAGAACAAAACGTACAAATTCTGCATACAACAAGTTACATGATTTATATTCACTACAGCTGGAAAAGAATGATCAGTGATTGGAATGCAGCCATTACCTTTATAAATGTGAAGACCTTCAGCCTTTTGGAAAACTTCTGTCCCGTATTGCTCCACAGACGTGCCCAGAACATCACTGCGGAGAAGGCTATATCGCCAGTCTGTCCAGTAGATGAAGTCACCGTAGAGAGCAACATCAAACGGGTGGATGTTGTACTCAGTCAGATCCACAAGAAGTAAACGATTCTGGCCCAAGAAGTCGGAGGATTCTATGCGGTCTGTGGCAGCGTCGCACCAGTAAAGTCTCCCACCTGCAAGCAAACAACAGGTTCAAGAGTACATCCAGGAAAACCACCACTTGTTGAACACTTTTTTGTCTCTCTGTTAAGCACATAATGTTAATTTGTTATTATGTGCTTTATAAACACCATACAATATTATTATTAATGGACACTTTTGGTAAACGCATCTATAATTTATAAGAATCTAGTCTCCTGACTATGACTATAGCACACTATAGTTGAAACCTAGAGAAGACGTAGAGATTAAGACCTATGGTTCTTATCAGAACTACAATCTCACTTCTCATGGTTTTGCTCACAATGTAGAACATTTGAATGGTTTCAAGTTTGAAAGTGGGAAATAACTGGTGAAATATGTCAATACAGGGATCATTGTGGTTGATATGGATCGAGTTGTATATCACAAAGGCAAAATTGCTTAGGAGAATGAATTACCTCCCATTAGAGATCCAAATGTTGGGACCCTATAATAACAGGGACGTGCACAGGGTTGTAGAGGGGCAGGGGCTCAGAGTCTGAAAAGGGCAGTGTAATTGCATGCGAGCGCGCGTAGCGCGAGAGCTAAAAAAAATTTGGGCGTTTATTTATTAATAAAAACGCATAATATGGTTTTTAACATTACAATCAGATCAGATTATGTTGATGACTGGTTTTCATTTACAATCTGATCTGGTGGTGAGTGAGCCTATAGTCAAGGACCAAGTCCACCAAGTCTAATTATCCCCTTAAGTCTCAAATTTATAATAAACGTATTCATATCACCTGATATTTGCACAAGAAAACGGAGCTCCGCCTAGTCAAACAATCATAAAGTGCACCAATAACACAAAACCGAAAATGAACATGTATTGGGGCAAATAGCTTACCTACCTAATGAAGTAAGTGTAGTAGTTGCTTTGAAGTAGGCTAACTGTAAGACATAGGTCTCGAGTGGGAGCGGGATGTCAATTTCGTGTTTCAGTGACAGCGTGTGCCTGCCTATCAAAGACGTATAGGCGCGCGCGGCTATGCGTGAAATCTAGTTTCGCGGAGGGGCACATGCAGGCCCGTGCACAGGAATAGTAAGGGGCATCTGTGCTGACCTAATATTTATTCAAATTTTATTCTATCCTGACATCTTTCAACTAGGCAGGGCAGTCTATGCGCAACAGGAACTTAATAATTCATTTAAAAAATCAAAAAACCAAAAACCTTGGGCTAAAAAGGGCACTTTTTATACTAGGCAAAAAGGGCAGGGGCTCAAGCACCCTTTGGGACCTATGTATGCACGTGCCTGGGGTCACATATATAACTAATTTGAAAGCATACAGAATTGTGAAGTTGAATCACCTTGAGGGTCCACAGCCAGACCGTTCGGCCAACCAAGTTTCGTATCGACCAGTACCCTCCGACCAGAGCCATCCGTACTGGCTCGCTCGATCTTCGGCAGACTACCCCAATCCGTCCAAAACAGATACCTGAGAAACACACACAAAACGAATTTGAAGAGTTCAAGAACTCTATTAAACCTTATTAACAGACAACATTTTGTAGTGTGCCCAGAAGAAGGACGTAAGAGGGAACTGTGTACGCACGCTTACGTCCTTTTACTAGGTGTGCCAAGAAGAAGGAAGTAAGAGGGAACTGTGTATGTGCACTTACGTCCTTATACCATGCAGGCGTGCCTAGAAGGACGTTAGACAGATTAGGGTAATTGCACGCTTACCTCTTCTTACCGGAAGTGCCTGGAAGAAGAATGTAAAAGGAAACTGTGTATGTGCACTTACGTCCTTTTACCGGGCATGCCTAGAAGGACGTAAGACAGATTAGGGTAAGCGCGTGCTTCTCCTTTTACCAGAGGTGCCCAGAAGAAGAACATAATGCCCCGGTCACACTTATTCTGAATCAGCAGGAATAAAGCAGAACCAGCCGGAATGAAGAATTTTCAAAATTCGTTCCACATTCGGGAGGGAATTTCAAATTGACCAAGCTTTGTAAGAATGCCGTTCGAATACTTAGAATGCGCTTCGAACCCGCCTCGAAGCTATAAGTATCTTGGTCTCATCATATCGAGGATTTAAGTTGGAAACAACACATAAACAGTATTGCCTCCAAAGCTACTCGGCTCAATGGTTTCTTGGGGAGGGTAATTAAATCTAGAAACACTAAAATTCTTACTACATTATACTGTTCTATAAGTAGGCCTTTACTAGAGTATGCAGCACCTGTATGGTGCCCTGCTTTATCTACCCAGCAGGACACATTGGAAAGGGTTCAGAGGCGATTTACTCGTTTATGTCTAGGCTTACCTAGAAGGGCTTTGTTTAACTCTGACAGGGAAATGTGCTATACAGACCGCTGCTTTCAATTGGGCCTCCCATTGTTAAATAACAGGATTCATTTTCTTGCCATTTTGTTTGTTGTTAAATGCTTACACAACAAGTTTGATTTACCTATTGATAACATTGTTGTTGTTAACCCTAGACACTCTAATGTTGTTAAATTTCAACACCAAAGGGCGAGGACAAATGCAGCGCATCACTCTCTTTTTAACCGTTTTCCCAGGCTGTGGGATGCTTTGCCCTCGGAAGTCAAAGATGCCATTGTTTTTAGCCTTAGCTCATTTACTAAATTACTCAGAGATCATTTGCTGGTGCCAGGTTCAGGGGTAGCTATGACAGAAATTAAATAACTTTTTATCTTTTGAGTTTTTTTTTTTTTTTTTTTCTTTTTTTTTTTTTAGTACTTTTATATATATATATCACATTTCTATCTCTTTTTTTTATAGTGCAATTTTAATTGTCTTCTTTTGTGGTTTTATGTATTGTCTAATGGCAGTCGGAAAACAACTCGATAGTAATTAAGTTTACTTTTTTGTAATCCTTCAGGTGTGCCATTTGTCCTGTCTTTAAAATGTTTATTGTCTAATCAATTTGTGTATATTTATTAATTCTTGCCTCTTGTTTAATATGTATTTGATTTATAATGTCTGTATTTTAATGTTTTTACCTGAGAAATTAATAAATGAAATGAAATGAAATGAATGATTCTTACACATTCCGGGTGTATTAGCTGTCGAATGCAGCTCGAATGTAGTTGGAACACAGTAGGAATATTTAGAATGCTGTTAGAATGCAGTCAGAATATTTAGAATGCACTTCGAATGCCGTACGAGTGCGGTTCGATTGCTGCCCGAATACCGCCCGAAGTTTGGTTGGAAGGTGCCTCGAATGCTGTACGAATTCATCCTTGGCGGCATGACGTGATGTTGACCAGGCGACTCCTCAATGCAGACTGACGTTCCAGCGGCAGCTGGCCGCGTTTTTATGCGATTCGGCGGTGTTCTGAATTACGCCCGGACTCATTCGAGGGCCAATCGGGACGTTCCGACTGCATTCGAGCCGCATTCGAGCGGCAATCGAAAGATTCTGACGGCATTCGAAGTGCATTCCAGCTGAATTCTTTTAATATCGAAATAGATTCCGGCAGCAATCAAGATGCATTCGAGGTGCATTCCGGCTCATTCGAGGCGCATTCGGGACATTCTGGCAGGATTTGAAGTGGCTTGGCGTTTCGATTCTCCCTCGAATGCGATCAGAATGTTTCGAATGCTGTTGGAATGCCGTAAGAATATTTAGAATGCAGTCAGAGTGCAGTTAGAATACACTTCGAATACCGTTCGATATTTCTCCACTTCGAATGCACATCGAAAGTTTTGAGCATGAGCAAAACATTCGGGCCGGCCACAAGAATGGGCCCGAATATTTGGAATGCACTCAGAATGCAGTCAGAAGTTTTAGAATGCACTTCGAATATCCAGGTATATACAAAGAATTTTCATTCCGACGGCATTCCGGCTCATTCCGCCTCTAGTGTGACTAGGGTTTAAGAGGGAACAGTGTTGGTTGGTTCTCAATGCAATTTTACTTAAGTAAGACTAATTGCGGTGACACCATGTGAAATTCTCTATTGAGTAGTAATTAGCTTGTGAAAAGAACTGGAGGTAACTCGACATTTCAATCAGTATGCTCTGATCAGTAATATTTTCTGCTAAGCGGCTCTATGAAATTGGATGGCCCCGGGTTGAACGAGGTAACACCAAGCTTCTTTTGCATTTATTTCCAATTCTGAAAAATCTTAAAGAAAACATAATTAAGAGAATAATTTATATTGGGGACCTGTTGCTGTTTTCCAAGACAATGGCCCTCGGCTTGACCAATGTTGTACAATTTCTTTAACTGCAGAGTCCAATATCAGAGTCCATTATCACTGACATATTTACCTATTAACTGTATCCAAGATGATGGCCCTGGGCTGCACTTCACCTACAGACGGATCTGTAAGATTGAACACCACGGATCTGTCTTGTCCGTCCAAGGTGGCTTTCTCTATCAAGTCGCTGCCTGTATCAGTCCAATACATCACACGATTCAAAAGGTCAAGCGTCAAACCATCTGGTCCTGAACAAGTTTAGAGAAAAAAAACAAAGACAATATAATTTTGACCAAAATAACAATTGTTAACAAGTGCATAATGTCAGAGTTGGAGAATTCATACTCCAGTACATGAAAGTATTCATACTACAACTATATAGTTGGAGCACTCAAACTCAAACTCAAACTCGTACTTTTACTAACTCAAGTACATTTTTCTGTTCTCGTACTCAAAAAGCACTTGATGACAACTGGGCATGTCACGTTGGTCAATGAAAGGCTGACAGCCCCAGTGTGGTACTGTACGGAAGATACAGTACCCCCAGCAAGGCCTAGCCAGCGACGCCTTCACGTATGGCATTATATGCACGTGTGTTTCATACTGGAGGGTACAATTAAGGTTATTGGAGGGTACGCATAATTATTTACAGTCACTTTGGGTCCAATATTTATTCATGTTGATTTATTAAATCAGAGAATCAGTTCATTCAGTTTTAAGTCTTTGCCAGCCCCAAGATTGAAGCGCGGGACAGTGTAAACTTGTGTACAGGGCGGTATATTTCTGACCAAACGGCCCTGCATCTCCCGGCCGATATTCGGCCATGTTAGCCGGAAGATTCAATGACTTAAGGTCATATAGATAAATCATTCAGTATATTCTGCCACAATACCATAAACATCAGCTGGCAAGAGCTGTCGAGGGTGGGTGCCCGTTTGTTTCAAGTTTATTTTCTTTATTTCCATAAGTGATTCAATAAACAACTATTTTATGTTCACAGCTGAGGGCTGAGGGCTTGTACTATAGTCTAGTATAGGCTCCTGTGAAATTTGTTTCCTGAATTGTGTAATGTGCAAAACTATGCAGGTGTGTCACAAAATGACATTCATTTTTCAACGTCTTTCCTTATAAATACAACATTGTCTGAGTGAATGCAAAGGAATAAAAGGAAAATACATATTACTTTGGGGGATTTTTCCCCTTTTTTTCCCTGAAATAAACCATAAGCCTAATCGTGAATATCAATGAATTAATGTACTGGAGGTCAATGTTGTATACCTTTATTCAATGCTTATGCAATCATGCTCACTGTACCATGAACAGGAAGTAATTTTTATAACTTTTGGGGGTACAGCTTGTAATAGTACTGCATACAAATATATACAATATTTTAGGATCTCAATTTATGTACGTATATCAAATCTTTGCAAAAAGTAATTTCTTTATAGACTAACAGTAAAATTATCATAACATTTTTTATGAAAGACCACTGTCAAAATAATCATGCGACACTCATACTGAGTATTCAACATGTTGAATTCATGGGAAGACTTCGATCAAAATAAAATGTTTAGGCAGAAATACTCTTGTGTGAATGAAATGTTACTATTGAACAGCAAATATTGGATTTTAGTGTGGCAATTTGTGTAGCATTTTGATATGCGATAGGCCTACATGGGAAAGGCAACAATTATATTTTTATGATGCAAGAATTCAATCGATTAATGCAAAATTGCAGTATATACCTGCTACTTTACAGGGATCTAAACATCTCACTTTAGCAGGAGTTCCTTGAAATATTTCTGCCTCGATCGGGTGCTATCATTTTAGTCAAATTAGTGAAATAATTTTCCAAATGATTTTCTGTCATCCCAATATAAAAATTCCAAGTTGGAATGAATTATGAAAAATCTGAATGCATCTTCACTATATTTTCTCATCAACTGCCCAACGAAATAAGCTGAAACTTTCACAGGTTGGTTTTTATACATATCCCTTGATTCTTAAAAAAGTATGGATGGATTTACATACTTCAGGGCTTTTCACACTACTCAAATCCCCAGGGGCATCTCCGGGGAATTACAGTTGGCATTTTCACACTTGGATCTCTTTACCCCCCCCCCCCCACCCGGTCTGCCCCTGTAAATGGGCATCCCCCTGGATATTAGCCACCCCTGCTCTGGAGTAGGCGGTAAAATGTCTTAGGAATCCCCCGGGGAGTAACAGCTAGTGGGAAACGATAGCGGGTTGTGCTTACCCCAGTTTACATGGAGGACAGATCACGTAAACAAACTGTGAAAGGTCAGAGAGATAAACAGTCGAGTTCAGGAAATGCGCGCTAAATAAATTGAACGATCCGAGTTCAAGCTCTTGTTTTTATAGATTTGTATTCAAGTATTTATAAAGTTTGCTGTATTTTATAGAAACGAAATATCAATGAAAACATATTTCACTTTATATTTTTGGAAGAATTTATCAGTTTCCAAAACTAATGATTTTGAAGCAGGTCAAATTTAGAATTTCGGACGAGGTAAAATTGTTAGTATCTGTCTCAATGAACGTGTAATAGTATACACTGCAAATGAAGTTACCAGTTTGTCAACTGATTATCATAAGCTTGATCACCCAAGTTCATGTTTTGTATTTTTTTGGTATTCAAATCATTGGTGAAAGTGAAAGATGGGGGGACGAAGAACTGTCTAATTATATCATCATTCATGTTATGCGTAGCCATTTTGATTGTTTACAATTCAATATGAGTACGTGCACGCATTGCATACTGGGATTGCGCGCTTCCGGCTAGCTACATTCATTCATGACTTCCGTTATAACCAAAAAATACAGCACGGTTGCCCTGGGGTTTGATCATAGTGTGAAACGTTGGTGCGGAACCCCTGGGAATAAGAACCCATGAAATATGCGGGCGGGTTTTTGCGGGGACAGTATGAAACTGCGCCGGGGTAACCGTGGGGTAAAAAACTCCCAGGGCCTCCCTGGGGTTGTATTCCCCGGGGATAAGAGCTGTAAAACGGGCTATTATTACTACAAGCGTATACTGTTTTTGTTTGTCCTTAAAGCATAATTATTTCATATGATACTTACTATCAAGGTTTGTGACGAGAACTTCCACACCACTTCCATCCAAAAAGGAACGTTGAATACTGGAACGGTTTACATCCGTCCAATACAACCTGGAATCTATTGGATCATAGTCGACGGCAACCGGTCCACCTGTGTTCTCCGATCCAGGGATGAGTGTAAAATTGAAGGTGTCTGCTTGAGCAACATAAATCCCTGGTGGTTCTAGATTGGCTACGAGCACCAGACTGTATGGATCTAAAGGGAAGATAACAATGAATATCAGATCAGACACAGCAACTTAAAGGGGCACTATCCTCACGATCAACAGGGCATGGAATTAGAGTGCTAGTTTTAGGTTTACTAAGTGACTGAAAATAATACCCCATATGATAAGGTCATATTACCGTTGCTGCATAAATGAGCCACTAATTTTCAGTCACTGTGTTCATCTTTAAACTAGGACACCAATTCCATGCCCTCTGCTCTGATCATGATGATATTGTCCCTTTAACTTCAGGTTATCAGGGCATCTTCCTTCAATGTGCAGAGGGAGGGGGGAATTGCAGTAAAAGTAGCCTTTATTGGTATTGCAAGCACAAATCATTATCATGCACAATGGGGGATTTGGAATTTGGGAGGCAGGGGGTGCAGGAGGGAGGTGCGGGCATATAGACCTTTGTTTCCAAAACCAGTTAACCGAATCCCATGGAAACAAAAGTTACATTGGTAATAACCCGATTACTTAACCTAATTACAAAATTACCAAATTATTATCCAAAAGCTAACTAGTGGTACCAATCCTGCCTGCAAAATAATTATGTCTGAAGTGCTCTTATTTACTAGTGCTTATTTACTATTTTAAAAAGTTGCCAGATGGACTTAAATTATGTTACCAGAAGAAATAGAGGAAATGTTGTCTGGACCCTGTGATATGTTTTTTGGAGACTGAAAAATATCCTCATGGGCCATGACCATAAATTCCTACAAGGGGTGGGGATGGGGAATGGAGAAATGTATACATACCCCATTTTGTCAATGGGGGGTGATCAGTAGGATCCCCTCATCCCCTCATCCCCCCAAAAAATAAATAAATATATATATAATAAAATTATTGGGCCCAGTAAATACAAGTCATTTAAATAAATCCTTGGTGGCAATTTATATCAAGTTTGAAAACAGAAGGATTTTGGGCTTACCATCGTTTTCAAATATTAAAAAAAACAATGAAAATTCTGAACATTTTCCTCAGATAACATATAGCCCAAAATGTTCAACTTTCTTTTCTAGAACAGGGTGAGGTTCAGGGGCATTGCTCTGAACCGTAGGCATCGTACCACTGTTGAAAAAACCTTGAAAAAAATCTGGGAAAAAAAAACTGTTGGCCATTCAAATTTCACGGCTTTGTTAACGCTGCAATATGTAAACTGCTTTATTTACACTGCCTGCAAATGCTCTGCTTTGAAATCACCCGCTTTGAAATCAGCATTGCATTGTTGCATGAAGAGAGCGGGGTGTTGTGACCTTTTAGACCTGTGTGTATTTATCATTCAGAATTGTGGCTTGCATTGTTTGCAATGCTCCAGAGTTAAGAACTAGGTTAAAACCTCACCACATGGATGAATATTATTGCCTCACAAACACCTTTTCTTTTTTAACTCAAGAATTGGAAATGGTCCAAAAAAAATGAGTGCAAATTTTGAGAAGTTTCCATTTATTGACCACAAAACTGACAAAATATGTTTTATGGGTTAATTACTTTGTCGGTTATTATATTTGTTTAAAGGGGAATATTGTCATGATCAAAGCAGATTTTCGACAGGGCATGGAATGGGTGTATATTTAAAACCATCTTTAACGAGGGTAACCCATCCAGCATAGCTGATCATTTGGGGCCCTCATATTATATAAAAATATATCAATATTATACAAAAGCTATTACAGAAGGAGCTACAAATGAATTAATAATAATGATAAAACAGTCTTTACGGACAATTACATACGAAATAAAACAAAGGACTAAATTGCACAAAAAGACCCCCGTCCCAGTCTACCATACTGATTAAAGATAGGACTAAAAGAGAAGATTAAAAATGGAGCAATAAACTTAAAAAAAACAATAACAAAATGAACACAACAATATTTAGGAATACGAGATTTAGAAATACGAGCGCCCCCATCCTCCCCCAATAAAAACCATCAAAGCAAATTAATTATCAATTGTACAAAGACCAACACCTCGGGCAAAACACAAGGTAATCTATGACATAAAAATAATATTACTTCAAAGTTTTAGATGAACTCAGTGACTGCCCCACAAGCACGAAGTAGCCTAAATAACGGGATACAATAATATTACTGATTTACCATGGCTGCTGCATAAATACCATTATTATGCAGCCACTGGCTCATTCTTTATAAAGGAACCACGGCTCATGCGGTATTAGGTAAAACTTGTAGCTTTGCATGGTGAGGATGATAAGTAAGACTAATTGCGGTGACACCATGTGGAATCTCAATTGAGTAGTAATTAGTTCTGAAAAGAACTGGTGGTACAACTCGACGTTTCGATCAGTATGCTCTGATCGTCCTCAGGAGAATGCCGGACTCTGGAAAATGGTGCTGCTTAACCCTTTCCTTACCATAATAGGCGACTTTAGTCGACCAAGCTTTCAGACAAAAAAGCACACAAGCCTGAGCACAAAGGCCATTTATTATAAAGCTGTAGTTTTGTCCATGTTCATCACCCTCCATACTAGCACTGTATGCTCAGTGCTTTCCGAGTGTCTGTGAAAAAACTACACAGGCGACTCGGGCGGGATTCGAACCCACGACCTCCTACTTACTAGTGCAGACGTCTTAACCTCTCGACCACTGAGCTTGCCCGATGACGATTGGCCGGCTAGAATCCTATATAGCAGCGGGTTCTGCGATATATATAGATTGGTGAAGTTCTTGCGTCGGGAGATAAACAATTGATTTAATGTTGCCCTACACCGACGTGTGTATAGCACTGTATGCTCAGTGCTTTCCGAGTGTCTGTGAAAAAACTACACAGGCGACTCGGGCGGGATTCGAACCCACGACCTCCTACTTACTAGTGCAGACGTCTTAACCTCTCGACCACCGAGCTTGCCCGATGACGATTGGCCGGCTAGAATCCTATATAGCAGCGGGTTCTGCGATATATATAGATTGGTGAAAATCTTTTATTTGACAAAATGTTAACAGCATTTTTACACATTTCAAAGTTTTAAAGTACTTTTTGCAAACATTTTTACCACCTTCCATTTTATTGGTCTTTCAAGAATATTGATTAAAAGTTTTGAGAGCTTCTCCAAATTATACCATTTTATTTTAAAAACAATTTTACAACCATCTGGAATAAGATGACACATGATTTCAACTGTTTTTCTTCTTGGGTACATTTTCTGTGCCCCCATCAACTTTAACAGTTTGGGGTGAGTCATTATACCAACATCAATTTTCTGATGGCCACAATTCTGTGCGTCTCAAAAAACGGCGCTCAAGACGTCCACGCGTATGATCATGCATTGAAATTCAGCATTTTACAAGAGAATCCTTCACTGAAACAAACTGAAACACCAAACTGCTAATTTCATTTGTAACTTACCGTCCAGTTGATTATATAACCTTAGGTGCGTCATTTAGGGTAAATTGAGGATTCTGCATGTTCTGGTCCATGCAATTGACAACATGCTAGAAAGGTAGGGGAATTCCCAGTCGTGCGTCAGTTTGGGATGCGCGCGCTCGTGCTGCTTGCATTGGTACCGGTATGCAAAAACTGCATGCTCGAAAGCCCTGGGGAAGAGGAAGGAAGGCAGGGATTAGACTGGTCCACAGTCTTTACTTTTCCTATCAAGGCCAAAGACAGTTTCATCTCCCCAAAACTGAGATCTTTTATCTGGCGTCTGTCGCGAGCCTCGAAGCGTGACGTCAGATTCTCAGGCAAAGCGTGGATCCCCCGATTATCATGCCTCCTATAATCGCCAGACGAGGGCGCCATGGTAACTAGATGGTCCACGAACCTTCGTACTGAAGTTCGCCCGTGACCCGAATTATGATGCACTGTTTTCTCATGACGCTCATGACTCCTCATCAATGAGCCTCGGTTAACATTCAGTTCGACTCGTGCTATGGATCAATTTAAATATTACATCATGATAATTATATCTCTCTTATTTTACTCTGAGGCCTTTACGCAGGTTTTACCAATCCATTGTGAATTGGTATTTGGACACATTTCCCCCTCTGTCACAAAACTAGATGTGCTTAAAATCAGTCCTATACAATGTGTCTTAAAGAGACAATGTCACAATCATGGAATCGGAGTGCTAGTTTTAGATTAACTCAGTCATTGAAAATATTACCCCACATTTTAACATAAATGATAACTATATAATGACTTATAAAGATGCAGAGTCATAATTATGAGATACAATAATTATGAGACATGACGTAGGCCTATGCTATGATTTCAGTCAAGTAATATTTTTTACGAAGTCCCTTTAATGATTCTGTACAAATACATCATTGAAAACAGTGAAAAAATACATTTAGATACATTCACGTACCAACGATACACCCACGTACCATTATGTTTTCAAAGTGACTGAACAACAACACAGATAAAAGGTGTGGTTTGGTGAGGTTTTGTTCATTGTGGCAATTGCAAGGTATTTCTTACATTAACTTACAAAAAACCTCACTTGGCCATATGACTAGGACATATTAGTGCCACGCTTTATCCATAATAATAATATGGACTTAATTATATAGCGCACGTATCCACCAAACTGGTGCTCAAGGCACATTATGTTAGGTAAAACTTGTAGCTTTGCATGGTGAGGATGATAAGTAAGACTAATTGCGGTGACACCATGCGCATTATGTTATTATCCCCTGCTCATCAGGCTCATAAATCATTCCTGAAACCATCTCAGCTCCCTGGGGAGTATACAGCTCAATTGCTGCCATTACAGCACATATAGGGCTAATCAAACACAACAACCAACTCTGCCCTCACAGGTACCCATTTACCCCTGGGTGGAGACAAGCAATTGTGGTAAAGTGTCTTGCTCAAGGACACAAGCACCATGGTCGCGGTTGGGATTTGAACGCACATTCTGACGACTCGGCCATCAGAACACAAATCCGATGCACTAAACCGCTCGACCATGGCACTCCAATGGTTTGGTCTGATTTTCCTCTGATGCTATTAAAACATTTTAAAGATGTTTACACAATGTATTGACAAATAAGGATATAAGTGGTTCTTGGCTGGCTGGCTGGCTGGCTTGCTGGCTTATACATTTTTTTAATAGCAGATTGTGAATAACAAGTGTGGTTTTGTTATTAAAAACTTTACTAAAAACGTTTCCAAAGTTTTACAGTTCAGACAACTATATGTTCGGCGTGGTCCTCGGATGGCCTGTTAGTTCCTGTTGGGGGTTGATCCGCTGTTATGAGGTTGACCAGTAATAATTGGTATTCGGTTCAATATTTTAATTTTTATTCCAATATTCCAAAATTGTTGGGGTAATGTCAGTCGTCAAATTGGTTTCCACACCCTAAAGAAAAAGCCCCCGTTTTTACTTTTGAATACAATTAACCTTGGACGTGTGCGTGTTTAAAACCTGTTCGCGTCGGGAATAAAAAAGTTTTTCTGGGCCCCTGTGGCGGGTTTCTTTTTCCCACACACACGTTAATGGAAGCTTCCACAGCGGGTGGCCGGCACTTCCGAGCATGTCACCGTACACGCGTTGCTCAACCGAGCATGCATACAAATATTACGGAGTTTCCTATGGCGTGTTTAGACGCTCTCCGATCCGTGGTGCAAAAAAAATTGCGTGTATACACGGCCTCCGACGCGAACTGGTTTTAACAGTGCAATTTTAGAAAGTCAAACCTGTGTAAAAAGGGAACTGTCACCATTAACTCCAATATTGGCTATAATTATTTTCATTGGAAATGTGGCATATTTATGGCAACCACTGTTTGATGATGAAAGGAGACTAGACACATGCAATCGCATCTTTCATGCGTGATATAAGTATGTGAAACACGATATTTCACAATCATCCGATAAATTCATTGTGTAGCTTCCCTTTTTACTTATTCAATACAATCGACCTTGGACGAGTGTGTGTTAGTGCACTTTTAGAAGGTTGAACTCTCACAAATTTGTGTAAAATGTTAACTCTTCAGATGTGTTACACTCAACTCCAATTGAACAAAACAAATAAATACTAGACATTTAGGTGTTTGTCCTTTGGACGAACACAGAGCTGTTACGTTAATGACGTTGTGTTGTTTACAGTTAATGACCTTGACCTTAGATACTTAATGGAGTATACCATGAACTATTTCAACGGTGACTGATATTGAGTTGGTCTTGTTTTGCCTTGTTTGGAATGGAAGGAAAGGTCAAAGTGGGGTCGTGTTTGTGAATTTAATGTCAGATAAGTTGTAAGGTACAGGAGTCTGCATGAAATGATCTTGACCTTTGTTTTTGCAAGGTGTTTGTCCTTCGGACGAACACAAAGCTGTTACGATTCATAATGTGTGGTTTTATTTGCATTTCATTTGTGAGGATGTTTGGGTGCAGTCAAAAAAATAATAAGAATTCCTCAGTACTATTTTTGTTCTAACATGTTAAAGAAACTTCATCGCATTGTTTTTGTACCCTAAAATATTTATTTTTATTCAAACTTCCTGTTGAACCGGAAGTAGAGGTCATTATGAGGTCACGATACCACAGCGCACATTCACAGTATAAGTACCCATCAAGTCTATAACTGCAAAAAGTTTAAATATCAAGTGTATACTTGTTGAGTTATGGTTCAAAATGGATTTGCTAATTAAATATTCATGAGACTGTAAATGGAAACCGGATGACATCACGATGACGAAATTTAGTTTTTCATACTAAGTTTACAATTTGGTGTATAGTTTGACCCAATACAATAAAGTTTAATTTTCGGCCCTTTGCATTGTACACTGTAATTTGCAACGCTAAGAACAATGGTTATGTCACTTTTAAAACCGGTGACTTGAGGGCGCTATATGAGTTTTATGGTGGACAGGTCTTAATAGATTTGTCAACTACCAAATTAAGAATTGTTGACTGGTAATGCACAGGCTATAGAAGACAGCCACTACAGGGGCTTAAGTTGTCGTGCTGGTGTAAGCATAGCTCAATTGAGGAACAGTTGATCAAAGTTGACAATTGGATGGTTTTGGGGAAATTAAAACTTGTGGTAAAGGAGTGAGACACAAAAAAATTCTGTAAAAAGTACAACTCTTCATTAAATATATAGAAAACTGTTTTAAAGAACTTACAAAATAATAATAATAATAATAATAATAATAATAATCATAATAATAATGTGTGGACTTATATAGCGCACGTATCCACCAACTAAGTGGTGCTCAAGGCGCATTCTTTTTTACGTGCATTACACAACACACGGGACCTACGGCTTTACGTCCCATCCGATGGACGAAGCAATTATGGTTAAGTACCTTGCTCAAAGACACAAGTGTCACGACCGGGGCTCGAACTCACACCCTGCTGCTGGCAACACCAGAACTTGAGTTCGGTGCGCTAGACCTCTCGGCCACGACACTAATAAGTGGGTCTTTCCACACTAATGGGTATACATATGATAACTATTGGAGTGTGACATGGGAGGGTCAAATAAAGGCAACTATTTTGTCCTAATCTATTCCTGAACATTCCATAGCATTTAATGATTGTGCATAACAAATAATAAGAAAATAATATTGGTACTTGAGAAATTACAGGATCATCTTTAAGACATGATGTTTGTAACATGGACAGACATTTTGTTTGAAAATCGACAGGAAAGTGATAATAGAATTAAATAATCACTCAAATGCTTTTTCATTTACATCCCTAACCCCTTTTGGATTGTTATGAGCCAAAACTAAGACATCTTCTGGGTATTTAAGAAATTAGCATGTGAAATATACACCGTATGTAACGACGGTCACTGCTAGCTCACCGGTGACAGTTCAAATCAGCTTTTCATCCTCGTCGCCAATGTAATGGACTCATTGTAATTATCAAAATGAAACTGAAAGGAATCGGACGCACTCTGCTTTCATGTCATTTACTTAGGAATGAAATAACTACACAACGTGTGTGTACACGTTAGTAATGGTGCCTAGCTAGAGCGGCATCAGTTAAACATATGTAGGATTTGAAAAACGGGTCCATAACGTGTATTATGTATACGTGTTGTGCACAAAGTAATTGGCCCTGAAGCCTGTTAGCAATGCAATAACTACACAACGTGTGTGGACTAGTATAATGGATCTATGTATTATTATTGCGTTCAGACATCGTAGTTAATTAGACTCGCTAACAAGTCACACCGCCATATATGTGTGTGTATGATGTACAAAGATATATGGAGAATTACTGCCGAATAAGGAAGCGACTTGGTCACATCAACTTTTTCAGTGCATATGTTTTGTACACAGATACAAAATGCGCTATAAATGATGTCATTATGACGTCACAAGACATTGCAGGCCAAAAGGCACATCTACAATACGCCACAAATGTATAACTGAAAAAAGTTTGATGATCGGGTGTATACTTCTTGAGCTATGGTGATAACAAGATTGCCTAATTAAATATTCACGTGACTATAACTAAGCTAATTAATTAAGAGTTTTAGTCTAATGACATTTAGAAACTACGTCAAGGCATAAGCTTCCATATGGTATATGAGTTGACTCTTTCTGACAATCCTAAGAAGGTCATTAACCGCGAAAAAAATACACGTGTTAAGGCAATAGGGTTTTGGTGGAAAGGAAGAATAATAATAAAACTAGACATTTAGGTGTTTGTCCTTTGGACGAACAGAGCTGTTACGTTAATGACGTTGTGTTGTTTACAGTTAATGACCTTGACCTTAGATACTTAATGGAGTATGCCATGAACTATTTCAACGGAGACTGATATTCAGGGTGTCTTGTTTTGTCCTGTTTGGACTGGAAGGAAAGGTCAAAGTGGGGTCGTGTTTGTGAATTTAATGTCAGATAAGTTGTAAGGTACAGGAGTCTGCATGAAATGATCTTGACCTTTGTTTTTGCAAGGTGTTTGTCCTTCGGACGAACACAAAGCTGTTACGATTCATAATGTGTGGTGTATTTGCATTTCATTCGTGAGGATGTTTGGCTGCAGTCAAAAAAATTATAAGAATTCCTCAGTACTATTTTTGTTCTAACATGTTAAAGAAACTTCATCGCATTGTTTTTGTACCCTAAAATATGTATTTTTATTCAAACTTCCTGTTGAACCGAAAGTAGAGGTCATTATGAGGTCACGATACCACAGCGCACATTCACAGTACCCATCAAGTCTATAACTGCAAAAAGGTTTAAGTTCAAGTGTATACTTCTTGAGTTATGGTTCAAAATGGATTTGCTAATTAAATATTCATGAGACTGTAAATGGAAACCGGATGACATCACGATGACGAAATTTAGTTTTTCATACTAAGTTTACAATTTGGTGTACAGTTTGACCCAATACAATTGCAACGCTAAGAACAATGGTTATGTCACTTTTAAAACCGGTGACTTGAGGGCGCTATATGAGTTTTATGGTGGACAGTTCTTAATACATTTGTCAACTACCAAATTAAGAATTGTTGACTGGTAATGCACAGGCTATAGAAGACAGCCACTACAGGGCTGAGTAAGACACAAACAAAATCTGTAAAAAGTACAACTCTTCATTAAATATATAGAAAACTGTTTTAAAGAACTTACAAAATAAATAATAAGTGGGTTTTCCACACTAATGGGTATACATATGATAACTATTGGAGTCTGACAAGGGAGGGTCAAATAAAGACAGCTATTTTGTCCTAATCTATTCCTGAACATTCCTTAGCATTTAATGATTGTGCATAACAAATACAGTTTTTCTCAATCGCTTACACACGATTAGTAGATCTAAGGCCACAATAATAAGAATGTAAACGTCGTCATTCACAACCATGCATGCATTGTTCAAAACTTAAAATATTTTCAGGTTGTTTTCGAACTAAATTCACTGCACAAACGCTTTAATGCAAATCGCTAAATACAAAAGCGTACGTTTAACACAGAATTCTTTTGATTGTACTTTGCAGTTAAATCGAAACACATTCCAACGATTTTGAACAACATTACGTAATATTGCAATGATCCACACACATGTGTAACAAACACATTGTCTGATTTGAAATAACACAAGGAGTCTTTCAGTAATCGAACACTTTTGATAGTATAAAATGACCCATGAGTAACAGGATAGAACATTATGATGATGGAGCAGGAAGCACGCAACGCAGTTAGGCCTGATGTTGGAGGCAGGAGAGGACGCAGGGGAGTGGGAATGCGAGGAGGGGTAAGGGGAAGGCGACGACGAGGAGGGGGAAGGCGACGTGCACCTACTTTGTCCAACGAGATTCGTGCAACAATAATTGATCATGTAATAATCCGTGGGCTGACATTGAGAGAGGCTGGTCAGCGGGTGCAACCAAATATTCCCAAGTCTACGGTAGCTTCAATCGTTAGGACATACAGAAATGAAAATCGGTGAGCAAAATGTAGGACTTTATAAAAATGTCACGCTTGGATATGATTTTCGTGTAAATATTGACACCAAATCTGTAGGTATACTTTTCCTTTTTTTGCAGAATTGAGAAATTGCCTCATTCAGGAGGAAGACGTAGGGTTTTCTCCGAACAACAGGAGCAAATCATCGTGAACATGGTGCTGGAAAACAACGTCATCCGTCTCAAAGAAATTCAACAACGGATTACAGAGGACCATGACGCATTTCAAAACATTGAAAGTGTCAGTTTGACGACCATCGATCGTGTCTTGAAGCGACATCGAATAAAAATGAAACAAGTGACCAAGGTCCCGTATGAGAGAAACTCTGAGCGGGTGAAGGAGATGCGGTTTCGTTATGTGCAAGTAAGTTCACCTGTGCAGAGGGCAGTATGCTTGGGCACAATACATGGTGCACATAATTTACTTCTGTATTTTCATGTTCCTTTTTTTTTTTACATACAGACAATACTGGAGCTTGATGCGGATGAGAACGCAAATGAATACATCTACATAGATGAAGCCGGTTTCAATCTGAGCACGAGAAGGCGGAGAGGTAGAAATATCATTGGTCAGCGAGCTACTGTTGACGTACCTGGTCTTCGTGGTGGAAACATAACGATGTGTGCTGCCATTTCTAGAAATGGCGTCCAAGCCCATAATGCTAGATTAGGCCCGTATAACTCTGAAAGACTGATCGAATTCTTAGATGGGTTTTACGACACACTCGTACCCAACGAAGATACTCATTATATTATTGTGTGGGACAATGTTCGTTTCCACCACTCGGTCGCTGTGCGGGAATGGTTTGAGGCTCATGCACGATGCACTATGGTTTTCCTCCCACCATACTCCCCCTTCCTAAACCCAATCGAGGAATTTTTTCATCATGGCGGTGGAAAGTGTATGATCGCAGACCATACGAGCGGGTCACTCTTTTGCAAGCCATGGAGGAAGCATGCGAAGACATCCAAGACGCAGCTTGTCAGGCATGGATCCGCCACGCAAGACGGTTTTTTCCCCCGATGTTTGGCGAGGGAAAATATTCGTTGCGACGTCGATGAGAACTTGTGGCCGGAAAGAAATGATCGACATGATAAGCCATGAAGACTCTTGTCTCGTAGCCCATCAAACTGACAGCGTTTATATATTCACACACTACGCCATAAATTGATATTTGATCGTCCTGGCTTTGTTTTATATTGGTTGTTCTGTTCGAACATCACAATAAAATGAAATTAACCCATGTGCGTACGATCAATATATATTTCTGTATGTTCATATTATGACATCGGTGTTAGAATTATTAATAATAATGTTTAATCATTTGGTGAAAGTTTGTCTGATTTTGATGCACGTCCGGGGTTTTGTAACCGGTTTCTTTAGATTTACAACCAGTGTTGCCTTTTGATGGCGATATTTGATGTTTAGCACACCGAATACAGTGATTAATTGCACGTGTTAACTATTTAGGGAAAGGATAAAATGTTGTAGTAATCGTGTGTAAGCGATTGAGAAAAACTGTAATAAGAAAATAATATTGCTACTTAAGAAATTACAGGATCATCTTCAAGACATGATGTTTGTAACATGGACAGACATGTTGTTTGAAAATTGACAGGAAAGTGACAATAGAATGAAATAATTGCTCAAATGCTTTGTCAATTACATCCCTAACCCCTTTTTACGAAGGCCGGGAAGGGACAGTGGTAAGAAATACAATTCAATGGAGTAATCCGTGCGCACGGATTAGTAATCCGTTCGTACGGATTAGGAATCCGTTCGCACAGATTAGGAATCCGTTGGTACGGATTAGTAATCCGTTCGCACGGATTAGGAATCCGTTCGCACGGTTTAACAATCCGTTCGCAAGGTTTAGTAATCCGTTCGCACGGATTAGGAATCCGTTCGCACGGATTAGGAATCCATTCGCACGGTTTAACAATCCGTTCGCACGGTTTAGTAATCCGTTCGCACGGATTAGGAATCTGTTCGCAAGGATTAGGAATCCGTTCGCACGGATTAGCAATCCGTTCGCACGGTTTAACAATCCGTTCGCACGGTTTAGTAATCCGTTCGCACGGATTAGGAATCCGTTCGCACGGATTAGTAATCCGTTCGCACGGTTTAACAATCCGTGCGCACGGTTTAGCAATCCGCCACACGCATGCGTTACACACGTACGTTAGTTGATTCAAGATGGCGGAGGTCAATGGAAGTAGTTGTTCTGATGATGACCTTATTGGATTACTAATCCGTGCGAACGGATTACTAAACCGTGCGAACGGATTACTAAACCGTGCGAACGGATTACTAAACCGTGCGCTCGAATTCCTAATCCGTGCGAACGGATTACTAATCCGTGCGAACGGATTACTAATCCGTGCGCACGGATTACTCCATTGAATTTTTTTTCTTACCACTGTCCCTTCCCGGGCTTCGTACCTTTTGGATTGTTATGAGCCAAAACTAAGACATCTTCTGGGTATTTAAGAAATTAGCATGTGAAATATACCCCGTATGTAACGTGGACAGACAATTTGTGACAAATGTCTGTCCACGTTACAAACATAATATTTTGAAGATGATCCCCTGTTATTTGTTTAATACCAGGAGGGTTGTCTTGATTTTTTTCAGGTAACAATCCTTAGGGGAATAGCATTGTAAAGGGACAACATGTGGGTGAATAAATCTGTTCTATTAGTACTTTTAGTCAATTTCTAAATAAATGTCTGTCCATGTTACAAACATATTGTAATTACTTAATTACTTAGAAAGTTGTCTTAATTTTTGAAAAGCACAATCCTCAAGGCACTTGGAATGTACACAGAAACAAGTTAAGAGTAAAAAGTACTTCATTTTATTATCAATGTCCCATGTTCCTTAAATGTCACACTTTTGTACATTAGTGTGGAAAGACACAAATACATAATTTCGTAAGTTAAGGTTGGTGTTAAAAAGGAAAGACAAAGTGTATGTCAGTTGTATAGAAACTATTGCTTTTGGTGCAAGTACTAAAAAATGATTTTTTTAATGGCTTTTTTTTGGCAGAGGATGAGTATGATTAATATTGATGACGTCATCAATATTAATTGTAATGACATGATGAGATTGAGTGTGTTTATATTTAAAAAACTCACTGTGGGTAGTAGTAAGGGGGTGTTTAAAAAAAAGTTTAAAAAGTAAGTTTAAAAACTGAAAAAAAATAAAAAAAATAAAAAAAAATATTATCTAGATATATATTAAAGAGAGAGAATGGAAAAGAAAACAAAAGTGATCGTTCCTTGCAAATGGCTATTAGTAGGTAAAACGAGCAAGTGTTGTATATTAAGTTCACCGAATGTAAGCTATTGCGCTTTTCATAACTGTAAAATAAAATGTGGAAAGAGTATGCCGACAGAGTGTAAAAGATGTAAAAAAGGTACAAAAACAAAAATAAGTTTATGTACAAAATGTGCAAAGATATTAAACGTGCAAAGTTCTAAACAGTTAAACGAAAAAGCTAGACGAAAATATAATTTAGTGATGAAAGAGTTGTTAGAAACGACAAAACGTTTATAATAAGTATAATTTAAAATTTAGAATTACAGCGTTTACATCGCTGGGGAGGTCTATCAGTCGTTTTTACATGCTTTTCATTAGAGTTGGTGAGTTTTTGATTACGCTCTGCGTCAGCGTAATAAGATTTATTTACAGCTAAGTTTATTTTAAATTCATAATTTTTTCTATAATAATTTTTTTTTCATTATTTGCATCGGGGGTTTTCATTTTTGTTTTAGCAGTTAAAGCTGTATCTTTGTTTGAATTGTTACGAATATTTTCTTTCATTTTAGAATATTTATCTTGTTCTTCACATATGAGTACAAATTAATTTTGGGTAATAACGCCGTCTTCGATGGCTTTTGAAACGTGGTTTTCAATTGTGTTTAGTTTAGATAAAGCTAGAATTTTTATTTCATCATGTTTTTTAGCTTTTTTAGATAATTTAAATTTAGCGTATCTAAGAGCAAATGCTGCACCACCTAACCCTAAAGCTAAACTTTCTAAAACAAATCCTACTGGCGATGCTATAACGCTAGCGAAACTAGCGATTCCGATAGCCCCTGCTCCCATACACCCTAATTCGGTAAGAGTTTCTATGATACTACAAGCGTTGATAATTTTATTATATTTTTTATACACGGCATCACGTTGGTTTATTTCAATTTGTAATTCTTTTTGAATGTTATCAATTCTTTGCAAACGAAATGATGCTGCATTATCTGTCATAGATGGTAAATTTGGATAAAGTACATTTGTTGATTCTATAGGTGCGCTCATTGTTTTTTATTAATAGAAAAAGATTTTAATTTAATGGAATATTAGTAATTTTCATATTGTAACAGATTCCAGTATCTAAAGAGCCAAAAAAAACAAATTGAGCAACAAATTTTTTGAGGATGTTAACTTTTGTTAAAGTAAAGCAAATACTGAATTCTAAAAGCTTAGGGTTATTATCAAATTCAGTAATGAAATTATTTGTGTAACGCGCTTCTAGATACGGCGTTATATATTTTTCAATGTATAAACGAGAATTGTCATTAGTATCTATTCTAATATAAATTGAACAATTTATTATTGGAACAAAAAATGAAACACCAATATTTGTGTTGCTTTCCCAAGAAAACTTAATTAAATCTTCATATTCATATAAAGTTTCAGTTTCTTCAACATTATTTATATGACCACTTTTTTCAATAATGTTTGGATTGTTTGGTGCACTAGATATAATTTGTTCGCTTGTTTGACTATCGCTACGATTAGGTCCGTAAATACTTGCCATATTTATAGTATAAAAATAAAAAAATTAATTTAACGGTAAACTTTTAATTTTTATATTATAACAGATTTTAGAATTTAATGCACCAAAAAAGGTCGCTTCTACAAAAACTTGTTGAACGCCTCGTATTTTAAAACACATTTCGTATCTTAAATGTGACATTTCATTATCGATAAAATAAAATTTTATTTGTTCTTCTCCCGGAGAAGGGATATAATAAACGTTAGCCGCATAATCACGCGTCGCTGAAAATGAAGTAAAATTATTCATTTTTGTAAAATGTACAAAAAGAGAGCAGTACGTTGGCGCTTCATTAAACATGAAAAAGGGTAGTTTAGACGCAGCCCAGCATCCGAGTACGACGTTGTATTTTTCGACTAGAGGTACTGTTTGTAAAATTTCATCTCTGTTTAAATATCCGAAATGTTCATAATTTCGCTAAACGATGCTCGTACAATTTCACCATCTCTAGCAACAACATTATTGTCATTGCTCGTTCGACTAGGCCCATAAATACTCGCCATATTTATATAATTTCTAGATTTAAAATAACGGGGAAACCATGATTATTTATATATCTAGCTTTTGAATCTTTAATTTGAAAACTCAATGCGTTTAAAGTACCAACTTTTAATTTTGTTAATAATGGATTTTTATATTCCATATACATACTTTCTCCAAATGATTTACCTTGCAAGGGAAAAACGTTTAAAATAGTGCTAGGTTTACCGTTAAAAAAATTATTGGTTGTAGAAATTTGATCGCAATGAATGTATAAAATTTTAAAAAGATGTACGTCAATCTTTTTACTATATTCTCCCACGGTTAGAAATTCATTGTTAAGCCCGAGTAAATTAGCTAACCCAGATGAAAATTTAATGGCTTTGTTTTCATCAGTTAAACTTAACAAGTAAATACCGGTTGTTTTATTGATCGTGAACGTAATCCAAGGCTTACTTTTTATTATAATATCAATAATTTCGATAATGTTGTAAAGTCCCGGTTCTACAGACTTGACGGTATTTTGTTGCTCGCCCGTCGTACGATAGAAATTTTTTTCTTTTTTACGTACGTTGTAATATCCTACCCAAATGTTTGCGCTAAGTAATGTTATTGCGAGATTACCTGCGCGATTATCGATAACGTTGTTTAATTGAACTTCTCCACCATTTCTTTCAATTTCTAATTCAAAGGTATGATACATTTTATTATTAAAAGTTTATAATTTTTATATAATAAAATGACGTTTCCATTAGCGTTTCAGAGTAATTTTACATATTTATATCCACAATCTGGAAATTTTAACGCGCCTTTAAATTTTAACGCTAGCAATTTAACGAGTTTAAATATTTACGTCAATGAAAACGAGTTTTTTACTGCGCATTTTGATAATGTTTTTAACAACTACAAGTTGCCTAAAGTTAATAGTCAAAAAGTAGTTGATGATTGGCATCATAATCCGTAATTTTTTTATCAAAATCAAATACATTTTACAACGTGGTGTAGTACGACGGGGTGCGGCGTGAGTTGGAAACATTTAAATCATTCGAATATGATGATTCGTATTTTTTTTTGATTTCACGTCTATTATCAAATAAGACGATTGCTAAAAGAAATGAGTTGTCCTACATCTTTTCAAAATTATTTTAGCGCGTTTGATAATAATATAGACGTAAGCGCGTATAAAAAAATATGTAAAGACTTTCACCTTTCAACATCAAACAATTGGAAACAACGCGTTGATATGTACAGCGATGGATTAGGTATTGCTTATTTTTGGCGAAACGTTGGTAAAAGATACGATCCAGTACCTGGTCACAACTACGACAATTCTATTTTAAATCACAACACTGGCCCTATTCCTCTCAACAATCTCAACATCACACCTGGTGAAAAAAGAATGGATTTTGATGACGGTGTACATAATCGTAAAGAACACACTATTAGAGTAGGTTACATTTTACAATCTGATAGCGTTAAAACAGCGTGGACTAAATTTATATTGTCTTTAAAATTAGCTCAAGGTTTTACGGATATCGGTACGGAACGAATTAACGATTCTATAAGAACGTACGTTTACGCAATTTTAGGAGCTCAAGCGCAAGCAAAAACTTCTTTTTTAGCGGGTGGTACTGGTTTAGACGCGCAGCGTGAATTTATAAATATAGTGAATGCCGAGATTAATTCTCCAGTTGATTTACAATCTTCTATTCAACGATATCAAGATGTTTTACAATACGCTCGTTCTCAATTAAACTTTGCTATCGGAGAAAATTTATACATGATGCCGAGTGATATGAATTTACGAATAGGTACGTCCGCGGGATACAACAATAATTTATTAATCGCGACGAGTGATTTATCTTTAGGTTCAAATTTAGATACACATTCAGAACCCGTTCCTGCTCCTATTTTACCTCTTCAATCACCACCGCCGTTGATCGCTAAACATGCTGATGTGGAGGTTGTGCAAGAATCTAATAATCAAGCTATAATAATTAAAGACTCTTTAGAAACTACACCTAGCGTTAACGCAATAAAAGAAGAATCACGCGACAATAACCAAGAATATATATTTTTTTAAATACGTGACCCGCTCTGTCGAAATGAGACCTTTCCCCCAGATCTGACATTCATAGATATGTATACTAGGTTAACAAGTAACTCACGGGCTTTCCAATGATACAAATGTTATTTCCGTAGCTTATTCCATTCCGGAATTATCGAGCGATGAAGACAACCATCACTTTGCGGCCCGTTTCGTTTTTGAATTTCGCGCTTCGGAGAAAATCAACATTGAACTTGATCCACACACAGAGCAAGCGCGCGAGCTATCGTTCGATGTACAACTCATGAATAATTAATCAGCCCTTGTACCAAACACCGGCTGTCCACACCGGCCCGCGTCTTCATTCCGCCTGCTGTGTGTGGAGTCGCGGCGTAAGATGTCTGTGTTGCGGGACGATTTTACTGTACATACATTGTGCACTCTCAAACTCGACCGTCCGTCCGTGTATTGTACCATGGAGAAATGAAAACTAGGCTAGGTGTATGCAGCTAGCCAGCTTACGGAGCGGCGGGGCCCAGGCCTAGACTCGGGTCTGTATAACCGGCTAAGCTGGGCCAGGAGTTGGCCGAAAGATCGTACGCCATTAAGGGTGACGTCATTCATTTTCTGGTAAACTGCGCATGCTCAGACAACTGGTTGCTTACTGTTGTCCAATCAAAGAGCTGTATTTCTTCTACCTTGCCGATGATTCGGATCGTTGGCTAACAATTTATTTTGCGGCTTAAAACTACTATTAGAGCTCCATACTGCTTAGTCATTGCCACAAAAGTGCGCAGTTGAGGTCATGACCTTTCTTTTGATACCAAACACGTACGTTTAACGTTAACGGAACTACTCGTGTTGCTGTCTCGAAAACAAGGATATTTTGACCTGTTTGGATTTAACGGAGGCCACATGAAAGACAAACATGATACAGACATTGTCCAGAAATCGTCCTTTTTTATGGATTTATTAATATTTTTATGAAAAGGTAAGACCACCATAACATTGTTCGAGATTTTATCAAACTAAAAATATAAAAACCTAGAAATCGATATGCAATGTTTTTCCTTTTTTTTTTTGGCGAGCACAAGTTCAGAGTCGAATTACACGGAAACCTCCGTCCGGGGACAAGTCTCATTACTTGGTTTTGCGATTTTAACTACGCTCAGCATTACGATTTACGAATTGTTATTTTAGCTTTTTCTGCATATAAGTTAAAATTAAAACACCAACCCCTGTCAAAGCCAACCACAAATGTTCCGCCGCCCACGTAACTACGTTTGAAGCTGTTTTAAATAACCAACTTACTATACTACCTATAATAGCCGGTAAAGCGGCTAAAGCTTTTGCTCCTAGTTTAGATAATACACTCGCTAGATTTTTTAATGTTTTTTGTATCCACTCTTTTACACCACCGCCATCTGGGGGTTTAGGTGTAGGGGTTGGTTTGGGTTTTGGTAAAACTGAATTTACAGCATTACTGATCGATTCGACAATAAAAGCGATGGTCATACTAAAAGCCATTAATATACTAACGATCGTTATACCTTGTTCTCTAAATAAAGTTTTAATTCTTTCACCTAACGTTTCGTCTATATATCTCATTCTATATAACGTTTCTTTAATTCTATCGAGTTGACTACTATTTTCATAATCAAACTTTGCAATTTGTTTTTTAATCTCCGATATTTCGTCTAATGTTTCTCGCTCTCGTTGTACGAGTTGTTGCATCGCATTTTCATCCCCTACATCGTCTTTAACGATTCGTTCTCTAACCGTTGCTAATTCTTTGTTTCGCGCGTACAATTCAGCTTTAAATTTTAATAAATGTCCTTGCGCTGTTTTCATAAGATTGGCGTAACCCCTTATTTCACGCCATATATTCATTTCCTCTCGAGTCGATGCATCTTGCGCGAGAAAATCAAGAAAATCTTCAACAGTATTATTTACGTCTGTTGTAGACGCTTGCGCATCGCTTTGTAAAGTAGTACCATCGTAGTCGTACTCGTATTCATCTTCTTCTTCTCGAGGTGTAGTCGGTAACTCGTAACTATCTTCTTCATGTGTAGTCGGTAACTCGTGCGGTATATCTTTACGAAGAGGCGTTTTATCGACTACGACCGTCGGTGATGGTGGTCGTGATTCTAGCCTTTTTAAAGTTTCATCCGCTTTTTTTCGTACCTCTCTCGATATTATAGGTTTTGATTTACTAAAAAGTTCGTTAACAATATTTTTATCTACACTTTTTAAAGTATTTGTTGCTAAAAATGTTCCCTTTTTTTGGTTACTTAGGTGTATTTGTTGCCCGTCTTCTTTTATAAACCAAAGTACAGAGTAACGATATCTAAATCTACTACAGTTTTTTACAGCGTTTGGATTATTTATACTTTTGTAAAATGCATCGACGGCATCTTCTTTATTTTTATAATAGTCCGAGTCACCGACGCGACTAGGCAGCTCCCAATTGGATAACGTCTGTTGAACGTCGACATTATCGATATTCGTTTCTTGTTGAACATCGTCATCATCATCTTGTTGTAGATTATCGTCATCATCACGATCAAAATCATCCATCGGTATATCATACCCTCCTTCCGCCATTTATAATTACTTTTTATCTTTTTTTAATAATTTATAACTCGCGTAACCTACTATACTCATCCCTATTACGATAAATCCAAGTACCATTACTGAAAATCAATTATTAACAGTTCGTTTTCCAAATTTAGGAATGAACGACGTTATCGTTCCAAATACGGTTCGATTAGCTTTCAACATACAACTCGTTTCTTCGAGTGATGAAAATAGAACGTTAGTACAAAATATATATGTAGAGCGATCGTAAAACATATAATCATTAAAATGGAAGGAAATGAAATATTTTCATTAGACGATGCAGATGTATTCAATTGTTTTAAAGACGAATGGTTAACCAAAGATCAACGCGATAATTTAACGTATCAAGGAATCGAAGATGCAAACGTTACTAAATTAAGAATAGACGCTAGCGATAAAGTTCCCGCGGGTAACGGAGGAAAAGATAAAGCTATCGCGGATACTTATAAAAACAGATATTACATTCCGCTTGATTTTGAATTGTTGACTGATCATCAACCTTACTATCAATCAGGGATCGGTGATCGATTGACTTATGAACTTGTGTTTAATAAATTTTCGAGCGTGATTAAAAGTAGCGATGATAATGCAAAATATAACATAAGCGGAATTTCTTTAGAATATGAAGTCGTTCATATGCCGGAACTTGCTCGAACGATTACAAATCAATATAGTAACCGGTTGAGTATATTGTTTGATCGCGTACTAAGACAGAGCGGTAACACCGTTAAACAAACGCGATACGACGTGGAATATAAATTTAAATACTCCTGCAAAAAGTATGAAAGGAATATTGTTTTTATTTAAAGAACCCAACGTACAAGAATCAAATAAATTTTATAATCCAAAAATCGATAAAGTGTCAATGACGATTGAAGGTGTTCCTAACCAACTCTACGCGCACGGAATGAAAAGGTATCAACATTGGGAAGAGATTTCAAAATATTTTTGTGATTCTAATAAACAACATGCTATACAAGTTGTTAAAGCTCTAAATTTATCTAACGTTAAACAAGCTGATTATTTATTAAACCGATACGGTTTATTTTTAGATATGAGAAAGAGTACCGACAATAAAATACACGGAAGCGGAAGACGAGTACAAAACTTATCTGAAGGAATTACTATTCAAATAGAAAAATAAGCAGAAACTGCGGGTGAACTAACCATGTATACTTTTATTATTATGGACGCACAACTCGTTATAAGAACTGAACGTTTTGAAACTGTTGATTATTAATACTAATATTAAAAGGAATGTTACCAAAATATCCACACGTTGCATTAATTTGTGGGCAAACTGGATGTGGAAAAACTGAATTTATTTTAAATTTATTAGAACAAGAATATTTTAAACATTTTGAAAATATCGTTATATTATGTCCTACTATCGCAGACAATGATACTTATAAAAAAAGAAACTGGTTTTATAACGACGATAATGTATACTTTAATGATTTAAACGATATTTCATTAAACAAAGCGAAACATTGTTTATCATCGATGATTGTATCGCGAATAAAGAATTACGATATAAAAAAAATTCAAAAGATCCTCAAAACGAGTTAGTACGCTTAGCTTTTAGCGGCAGACACATTAATCACAGCTGCTGGGTAATTTCACAAAAATATAATAGCGTGTTAAAAGATTTTAGAGAGCAACTCAAATGGGTATGTTTATTTTATTGTAAAGATAGAGATTCGTTTGAAGATTGATTGAGAGAAAATGATGTCATACCAACAAAAGAGACAAGAATAGAAATTCATGAAAAATTAAAACGGGTTAAACATTGTAAATTGATTTTAAAAACGGATCAACCTACTGAATATGAAATACGTAACTAAGTTGTTAGTAATTACCTATAAGTTGTTAGTAATTACCTATAGGTTACTTAGCAATTACCTCTAAGTTACTTAGTAATTACCTATAAGTTGTTAGTAATTACCTATAAGTTGTTAGTAATTACCTATAGGTTACTTAGCAATTACCTATAAGTTACTTAGTAATTACCTATAAGTTGTTAGTAATTACCTATAAGTTGTTAGTAATTACCTATAGGTTGTTTCGTATTTTTTTAATAAATATTATAAATCTATTTATAAACATGAATATAAATATTGAACGAGTAAATTATTTTATATATAATCTTAACCAACTTTTAAATACTGAAGAAAAAATCAATGAACTAGTACAAGTTTTAAATATAAACTCTGAAAAAGTAAAAGATCTTGTAAATATTGAACAAGTAGAATATCTAATATATAATCTTAACCAACTTTTAAATACTGAAGAAAAAATCAATGTACAAGTTTTAAATACAAACTCTAAAAAAATACAAGATCTAATATATAATCTTGACCAATTTTTAAAAACTAATTGTTTTTTTAAATTTTACTGATTTGTATATATAGATACTTTTATAAATGGAACAAGTACATAACATATTAAACGAAAATCAACCTATGTTAAGCCCACCACCTACGCTGTTAGTAAATGAAAATGATACAAATGATAATATATTGTTAAAACAAAAATCAATACGAGATAAACTCTTGAAGGTTGTAGTGGGAGGAGATTCAAAAAAATAATTCGGTAAAGAGTATAGCGTTAGCGATATTGAAGCTTTGTCTATAGAAGAGCGTGACGCACTAAACACGCAATACGAAACTAAATTAGGTCGTGATATAGTACAGTCTTTAGGTAGCACTTTTTTAACATTATACGCTAAATTATTAGGATTAGGCTTAGATCGTATTGATTTATACGGCTATCAAGGTAAATTAATTTCAGATTTAGAAAAAGATCCATTCATTTCGAGTATGCTTTCTACCGTAGCGTGTGAAATATATTACAAGTACGGTGCTATGATAGCGCCGCTCTCTTTAACTTTAATTACAGCAAACCATTTAAAAAAGAAAGAAGAATCTTGTATAGATAATAAAAGCGATGGAAACGAACGAGTTAGAGAATGTGCAACCAACAAACAACCAAGTGAGCACACCGACTCCAATTCCTCTTCATAATTCAGTAACGAAAACAGTAGCTAAAAAAGAAAGAAAAAAAAAACAGAGTTGCAGCAGGTAAAAAACTCGCTGAACTTAATAAGCTAAAAAAACTACAACTAAAAAAGGTGTAACTAAAACGCGACATGTTGCGCAAGCGTCAACAAGTGATATTCCACAAGAAAGCAACGAAACAAACTACTACTACTATATTGCTATTGGTTTAGCTGTTGGAGGTCTTGTATATTTTTTTTAAGTAAAAACGCTGACGTAAAGCGTGTTGTTAAGCCCACGCAAGCGCCAGTAAGCTGTACAGCGCAAGCGTTACCACCTCCCGCGCCAACGAAAGAACTAACAGTTTTTGAAATGGAATAAGTTTTTTTAATAAAATAATTATAACAACAAGTATAAAATAAGATGGATACAAAAACAATCGCCGATTCAGCTTATCACAGCGCCGTTTTAACACTTTTTACAGTTTTATACAGCATGTTAGGTAAAAAAGTATTAAGCGTAGAACCAGCTAATTTAAATAAATTAGATATAAAAGATTCATTAAAACTCACCGCGACGCTTGGATTATCTTCAATGACGCAAATGTGGTTAGTTAAACAAGGTATTTTACCATCCTCTATTATGCCACAAAATCCTACTGAATAAAACTAAAGCTTTTAAACGCTTATTATAGTTCAATAAATATTTATAAATATTAAATGGATAAACGTACAAAACTAAAGCTACAAAATGTTTATTATAGTCCGAAAGGATATTATAAAGGTCACGACGCAATTAATAAATTAGCTCAAGAAACTAAAGTAAATAACAAATTAGTTAAACAATGGATTAAAAAGCAAGCGCTATGGCAAATTTATTTACTCTATCCTAAATATATTCCAAGACCAACTAGTTCAAATAGTATGTTAGAAAAACCAAATAAGGTTCATCAAGCAGATTTATTGTTTCTTCCGCACGATAGTATAGGTAAAAACACGTACAAGTACGCATTAACCGTAGTAGATGAAGCGAGTAGGTATAAAGAAGCAGAACCGTTAACCGATAAAACCGCTTTGCAAGTCAGTAACGCATTTGAAAAAATTTATAAACGTTCGTTGTTAACTTGGCCAACAATTCTCGTCGATCCTGTAAATGAGTAAACACAAAGTAAAAATTCAAAGAAGCGAAGCTGGTCACCATAGAGCGCAAGGTATAGTAGAGCGATTTAATAGAACTATAGCTGAAAGATTATTTTCTCATCAATACGCTAAAGAAATAGCAACTGATGAAAGATCAAGAGTATGGGTTAAAAGATTACCAGCGGTTGTAAAAGCATTAAATAATGAAACGACGCGACTTATTAATTTAAAACGAAAAGACGCGATTAAATTACCAGTTGTTGAACAAAATCCAGCCTCACCAGCTGTAAGCGTTAAAAAGAACGCTGAAAAAAGAATCCCATTAAACTCGTTAGTTCGTTATTTATACGCACCTGGTGAAGCAGAAAAAGATACGAGACGACGCGCAACTGATCCAATATGGAGTATACAAATATTCAACATTCGAGAAATTATAAAAGCTCCACATCAACCTTTCTTATATTTTATTTAGAAAAAGGACCCGCTCGTAGTTTTGTAAAAGAAGAATTACAAATTATTCCGTTTGATACAGAAAATCCACCTTAAATATTATTATAAACAACACTTTTTATTGTTTTCCTTCAACTTTTTTTGTCATATCCACTAGGAGAAATAACTTTAACACACTTTGTTAAACTACTTATTCTCATCTCTTTATTAAATTTTAACTGTAATCGATCAGCTTCGCATAAGTCAAATTCTTTCGGATGGTTTAATAAATATCGATAAAGATCTAAAACATTTCCTTTAAAATCTTTATCAGCATAATATTTTACAATTTTCTTAGGAACGCCTTTCATTCTATATTGATACGTATTATTATCTAAAAGACAACAATATATTTGTTTACTGTGAAATATAGATTCAATAGTATATTTAGCAGCTTTAATTTCTTTGTCGTCTGGTTTATCAAAGTCAACGTGAAAACGACCTAAACCACTTTCATTTAAAAGTTTAGGTTTATTTTTTTGTATAATATATATTCCTTCTTGTGATATAAACATACTATCCGTATCCGTATAGTAAACAAAATCTTCTACACATTTTTTAGTCTCTTCATCTTCCATATATAATACTTTATTCATTATACGTTTACTCATGCTTAGAATTTTAGCTCCAATGTATGGATAACTTGTCCAATCGACAATACCTTTACTTTTTACAACGCGCCATAATTTTTTACTAGCACGATTAAATTCTACTATCGATCCTGAATGTCTGGTAAGATAGTCGTTGAAATTTTTATTTTCTATAAAATCTATATATTCGAATCGAGGTTTTTGTATAAACTTTCGATACGTAGAATTTAACTTTAATTTGTAAACAATTTCTTTTTTATTTTGTTACTTTTTATACTTCATTCTTTTATCAAATACATTTTTTATAACTCTTTGAATCATAAAATTTGTTTCGTTTAAAGGGTAAACATAAGCAGAAATAATTTTATATTTTATACCATGAAATTTTATATAATCTTCTAATTCAATGTTAGTAATGGTAACCGTTTTACCTTTCATATCATTGGTCCAATGTCTTTCTTCTTCATCTATGTAAGTCATACATGGAATATGTCGTTTAATTTTTACCTTTGTAATTTTAATCATGACAATAAAATCTGTATATTCCTTAATAATTTTTTTCTTACTCTTAATAGTAGATACGTCTAAAGGTTCCATACAACCTTTAGGAAAACCTATCTTATACATAGCTGATGGATATAAACTTGTTACGTCTAAAACTTTTAGAGGAATTTTAGTCGATTGTGGTTCATTATCTTTGATACAAACTCTTCCTCCAATAACACTTTGTTGTTGATATTTTCTAAGATGTCCTGTTGCGTCATAAACACCATTTAACATTTCGTGAAATTTACCAAAATTAAAAACCGAACTAGTAATAGTAAAAAAATCCGTAATATCAAATTTTAAATCTTCTTTTATTGTTTTCGTGAACGATTCAAAACCATCTCTCAATACATATACGTCACGTTCACAATAATCAATAGCGTATTGTCGTAAATTAAATTTATTAAATTCCCAATATTGTTTAGGTAAAACATTAGCGTAAGATAAGTAAAACAAAATTAAACTTTTTTTAGTAATATATCTTCTTTTAACTGTTTTTGACGTTAATAATTTATATTGAAAATCTTTAAATTTACCTAGTTCTAAACCAAACATACCGTTGAAATCTTTTAAAGGTAGTGGTATCATAGCTAACGAATCTCTAAATTCTAAATATTCATCACCGATTCTTGCTTTAAAATAAACTACGCTAGATAGAGATTTTTCTATATAGTTAAAAATATGATCACATTCTTTTATGATAAATTTACTGTCAAACCCTAAATTGTGAAAATATACTACAGGATAACATTTCGATTCTTCCAACAAAACTTTTAATCCTCTTTGAACACAATCTAAACCCCAATAACTTTTTGTGACTTGTGGGTTCGATTTAAATATTCCAACAATACTAAAAAGATAAGGTTCGTGATATTTAGTATCGGTAGTTGTTTCTATATCAGCTACAAAATATTTTCTCATTTTTTTCTTTTTTATATTTTTTATTTTCTTTGTTTCTTTTTGAAGTAACTTTATGTCGCCGTCTACTCGCTCGTAAAATTCTTGTTCTTTACATTTATAATGATAAAATTTCATTTCTAAACGTGGTGGTATTCTTTCCAACAACTCATCTTTATGATCCATTAAATATTTTACGATATATTTTGATCTTATAGTTTCATAATTCTTTGAATTTGTTATTACATCTCTACTCAAAATTTTTGTTTTTTCGTTTATAAAAAAATGTTTATCTATCAATGAAATATAAATCACATCTTTTAACTGCTCGAGAGATAATTTTGGTTTTTTCTCCATTCTTTTTCCATCAACGTACCAAACCGTTTTTGTCTTGCTATAACCTACTTTTAACAAAACAAATTTTGTTAAATTAATAGGCCTATCAATAATTTTTGACAATTTTACTAAAAGATTTTGATTGCAAAAAACGTGCGGACAAAGTAGCCGTACTTTGTTTTGCAAGTCTGGATAATCGATAAAACATTGTACTAAACAATTATCTTGCTCAGGATCTAAATCTTCTAATTGTTTTATCGTATACATTCCATATCTAGACATGTCTATCTTATCGCTTTTTAACACGTATTTAAACCATCCTCCTTCTTGAGAACGTTCAGAAAGATTAGCTCTGTTTAAATCTCGAACGTAAGCAAACTCATAGTTTGATTCTTCCACGGCTTCTAACAATTGTTGATCGCTTTTCGTCATGTTTTCAAACGTTTCACCTTCTAAAATTTGTTGTGTTCTTTCATGATTAGCCTGTCTATATATAAAAGTAGCGTCGTTAGCGCGCGCGATGATCCAATTACCTTCGTCGCGGTTTTCAGTTTCTATAAGATTTGGATTAATAGCCAACTCATTAGTAATTGCTTCTTTAAAATTGTCGTATTTGTTTGTGTTCTCCAAAGTTGTTGGCTAATGTTTTACTTACAGTTCTTCTACCTAAATTATTAGCTCCAATTCGTGCATGTCTGTGCATTTGTATAGCTTCTTCAATAGGTACTCTAGACGTACTGACAAAATTTCGTAACGCTTCTAATCTAGGTCTTGAAACAAATCTTCTTTTATTTACATATCTTCCTCGATTTCGAAAATATTCTACGATCGATTCATGTCGATTAGATCGATGTAATTGTTGATAATTAAATAAACTCATCCTCTCTCTTTACTATAAAACTAGATAATATATTTTCCAAAAAAAAAAAAAATTTTTAAACAGAGGTTTTTTATGTAAATTATATACACTAACATTTTACAATCTTTTAAACTCTTTTGTGACGTCATCATCTTTTTATGACATCATCTCAAACCATAAAAAAAAATTTAAGTTATTTTTGTTCTCCCTCTACTACCCAAAAGATTAATCTAACAATCAAACTTTTTTAGAGACATAAAACATATCATTTAAAAAAAAAAATGATATTTTTTATCTAAATATCGACAAGGTTTTTTTTTTTAATCGCAATTATGACGTCATCTTTTTTTTAATGACGTCATCAACTTATTTTTTTTTTTTTTAAATTAAAAAAGTACCTAAAAATATCATTTTTTTTCTCATTCAGAAAAAAAATGAATTTTTTTTCTCATTCAGAAAAAACCACCATCTCCACACTACTCGTTTTTACAGTCCGTCGATCCGTGCTGCGACGTGGTGCTGTCATACGATGAAAACACAAAAATGGCGGTGCTACGCTCACACGATGAAAACACACAAAATGTCGGTGCTACGCTCACACGATGTAAACACACAAAAATAGCGGTGCTCAGCTCACACGATGCAAACACATGGGTGCAGAAAACGCAACTGGTCGTTTAACTCCCTGGTGAAATCTGAATAATTAGACAAACGACTAAAGTCACACCAAACGACCTGCTCATTGGCTCAGTAAAAAATGTCGGTTGATCTGGTCGACGCTATTAAAGTATTATATTTATAACATTATCTTTCTCATAGCTGGTTGTGGGTGTTCCGCGTTTTCACAATCTTGAGTTTCATTTCATCCGACCATACCATCAGTACATTGCGTTAAAGTAATACACGTACGTACGAGAGCCAGCAAAGAAAACAACGAAAAAAAAACATGGCCCCAAAAGGAATACTATTTCGGGCTCTGATTGGCTAAGAACTGTGGTACCAATGAATATGTTAATTAAAAAAACTTATTGGTTAAGTAATTGAATATACACTACATATTCATCAAAACAAGGCAATAAACTGGCTCCCTGTCTAGGCAAGTTTCTGGGTTGATTGAAAGAAACATCCAAATGCTTGAATTTAACATGGTAAACAAAACTCTTAGCCAAGATGATATAACAACTATGATTAAATATCAAATAACAAATAATTATTTTTGTGGCTGGTTACTACATCAACCCCCCCCTTAGACCTGAAGTGGTATAAACCTCTGAGGGGCGACAAAACACTAGTACACATTTGGCAGTCAAAACTAACAAAACATATCGAAAAATAATTGAAACAGTAAGAACTATACTCTCAAAATTTCTGGCAGAGAACTTCTCGCAAAGAATGGTGAAGAATCTAACCATGAATATAAGACCTGTAAATGTGGCAATGACTCTATTTGTATCATAAACAATATACAATGACGTACTGCAATGGGTCAGTGAAAACAAAATTCTATATTAACAAAAAAAAATGCATTTAACCTCAACTAAATCTCTTCACGTACTTGAATTATAACAATAATAAAGTACTAGATAAGTTATATGCTAATTATACAATAAACCAATTTCAAAAGAAAATTTGGCAGAATCAACCTGTTGTACCTGAAAACAATGCATATTATGTGATTATGCATGGGAAAAATAAAGAAAAAAGGTAACGGCAAATGCATTGAATATTAATAAAAATGAAAAAAATTCAAAATCGCATGACTTGCACATAGCGTTTGGGCCAATGCACATGTCTTCCTGAACGAGTGACTCGGGGTTGCTCAGGAGGAAAGGTCGCAGTTGGTGAGTCGACGGGAAGAGTGCGTGATGGAGAGGGTGGCGTGAGAACCGCTTCTGGAGTAGCAGAAGGGGTACTGGCAGGTGGTGAAAAGCTGTCATCCGCTACCGGTCCTAAGGGTGAGGAAGGTGGCTCGACGTACGCCACCTTGAGTCGGTCCACACTAATGTTCTCCTTCCTCCCTCCAATGGAAAGCGTGAAGAATTTATCCGTCTTCTTCAAAACTCGGAAAGGACCATTTTATGGCTGTTGTAGGGGCTTCCTAACCGAGTCAACTCTCACAAAGACAAACGAGGCTTGAGTGAGACCTTTCGGCATCTGGGCCTTGACCAGCTGAGCTCTGGTACGGGATGGAGAGACATTGCGCATGTGTTGGCGTAACCTATCAACGTATCTGCCAGGGTCCAGAGTTGTGCAAGGTTGATCAGGAGCCACAAACTGTCCCGGTAGCCTGAGAGTTGTCCCAAAAACCAGTTCTGCCGGCGAACAGTTCAAATCAGATTTGACTGTAGATCTGATGCCAAGAAGGGTTAGAGGGCCATGGAGATACTCGGTCCATCTCTGAGGATCTTCGTGTGCCTTTAAGGCAGCTTTAAGAGTCCGGTGGAAACGCTCCACGAGTCCATTAGAAGCTGGATGGTAAGCTGTAGTGCGAAGTCTAGAGGTACCTAGCAACTTTGTGAGCTCTGCAAACAGGTGAGACTCAAATTGTCGACCTCGATCGGTAGTGACGGTGGCAGGAGTACCAAAAACGGAAATCCATCGGTCTACAAATGCTTTCGCGACAGTTTCCGCTGTAATGTCTGAAATAGGGATGGCATATGGCCACCGTGTGAATCTGTCCACGCATGTAAGAAGGTAAGTATAACTATTAGAGGTGGACAAAGGTCCAACCAAGTCCAGATGTACATGCTCAAAGCGTGCATCGGGAGTACTGAAGGTGCCAAGTGGAGCTTTTACATGTCTGTGAATCTTAGACTTCTGACATTGAACACAGGACTGTGCCCACTTGCGGATGTCCTTCCTGACTCCAGGCCAGACAAAACGAGAAGTGACGGCCGACTGGGTTGGGCGAATCCCTGGGTGGGAAAGACCATGTATGGCGTTAAATACTGCACGCCTGTGTCTCTGAGGTACGAATGGTCGAGGACTACCCGTAGATGTGTCGCAAATGATACTGCCTCCAGTGGTAATCAGTGGAAAAGTCTGGAGAACGAGACTAGTAGTAGGGTTCAGCAATTCTGCCTGCAACTTGGCATCATCCTTCTGGTCAGCTGCCAGTTGTTGGAAATCAACCGTTGTGTCAGTGTAGAGGTCATCGACCTCAGGACGAGATAATGTGTCAGCAACGACGTTATCTTTGCCTTTAATATACCTCAAATCAGTGGTATACTGCGAGATCAGATCTAACATTCTGATTTCACGTGGATTGTGTCTGTCTGGTTTGGCGTGGAAAGCGTGGATCAAAGGTTTGTGATCCGTGAAAACACAGAACTGTCGCCCTTCCAACATATGTCGAAAATGCTTGATAGTCAAGTAGTTGGCGAGGAGTTCGCGTCCAAAAACACTGTACTTCGTCTCGGCAGGAAGAAGCTTGTGAGAGTAGAACGTAATGGGTTGCCAGGAGTCGTCAGTGAGTTGCTGGAGTACTCCACCCGCAGCTACGTCGGATACATCAGTCATGACGCTAATGGGAGTGTCGGTACTGGGATGAGCAAGCATGGCTGCACGAGACAAAGCATCTTTGGCCTCGATGAAGGATTTGCTGCCTTCTGGTGACCAAACCAGTGGTTTGCGGGATCATTTTCTTGTTTGGCAGGAAGGTTGGTCAGGGGAGCGAGGATATCAGCACAGTTGGGAACAAATCGACGATAAAAAATTTACCAAGCCGAGAAAACTCCGAAGTCGCTTATATGAAGTTGGCTGGGGGAAATCGCGGACGGCCTGAACTTTCTCTGGTAGTGGTCGAATTCCCTGTGCATCGACGTGGTGGCCAAGGAAACTGAGCTCAGATACTCCGAACGAGCATTTGCTAGGATTGATTACAACACCGTACTGTCGGAGTCTGGTGAAAAGCAGACGAAGATGCTCTCCATGTTGTGCAGGAGTCTCACTGGCAATCAAGATGTCGTCAATATAAGTGTAGATGAATGGCAGGCCTCGGACCACTTGGTCGATGAACCGTTGAAACGTCTGCGCTGCGTTTCGCAACCCAAATGGCATCTTCACAAATTCGAAGAGCCCAAATGGGGTGATGATGGCTGTCTTGCTCACATCCTCAGGTTCTACTGGGATCTGATGATAAGCGCGTATTAAATCCACCTTGCTAAAAATGGTCTTGCCTTTGAGATTCGCAGCAAAGTCCTGAAGATGAGCGGTGGGATAACGATCGGGCACGGTCACTCGATTTAACGCCCTATAATCACCACATGGACGCCAGTCTCCAGGTGACTTCTTCGGTACAAGATGTAAAGGTGAGGACCAGTTGCTGTCTGATGCACGGACTATGCCCAACTCGAGCATATGTTCAAACTCTTGCTTGGCAACCTCTAAGCGATCGGGTGCCAGACGGCGAGGACGAGCTTTGACTGGTGGCCCTTTGGTCAAGATATGGTGCGTGACATCATGCTTCAATGGCGTCTCCTTACACAAAGGTTGTGTAATCTCTGGAAAGTCCTGGAGGATGTTGTCATATGTACTTGGAGAGGGTGTAGAGAAAACTGGACTGACAGGCGTCTCCAAGGAGTTGAACCATTTTACGACCAGGTGGGTAGTAGTGTCAATGGGTTGATGCTTTGAAACATCGACTAACAGAGCAAAATGTCTCAGAAAGTCTGCCCCAAAATCGGAGTAGGAGTATTTGCGAGTACGAATACCCATCTGCAAGTCCGACGGAGTCCGAAGTCTAGCGTTAAGGAACGCTGTCCGTAGGTGGGGATGGGGGTACCATTGGCAGCCTGCAGGATAAGTGACGAGCTGCGACGCCGCTCTGTTGCATTGGGGGAAACACACTCACAGCTGCCCCAGTATCCACCAAAAACCTACAGTTAGAGTACTTGTCCGTAACATAAAAGAGGCGGCTGCCATCTCGCCCAGTGGGAAGTGCCGCACCTACCCCCTGGGAGGCGCATTTCCCTGATGGTCGTCACCATAGCTGCAGGGTGATACACATTTGTGAGCCTTGTCCCCGAATCGTGCATGATACCAACAATGGGTGCTGGATGAAGTGGTAGAGTCAGGTTGCACTCTCGCTGGATTGAAATTAGCAGCATGACCACGATTGCGGGATTGACCGCGAGAGCGGGGGCGGGAGCGAGAACGCTGGCGCTCCAGTTGCACTTGGAGGGAACTAACTTGCTTAGTTAGTTGCGACAGTTGTTCCTTGAGGTCCTGCATCTCGGATGAAGGAAGAACTTGTGAAATGGTCGGTACTTGCGTTTCAACCAGCCGGTCAGCTAGAGTAGCGAGATCATCGACAGTGGTGGAGTCGCTAGTTGAGGCGATGATCAGACGGATGTTAGGTGGCAGACGTTGTAGGAATAGCTGACGTAGAATGCCTGCCTCTATATTTTGTCCCCCCAAAAGCTGGTGCATCCGGCGTAAGAGCTGTGAGGGCTTGCGATCTCCGAGCACCTCTTCGTTGAGCAGGAGTTGGACCCGCCTCTGCTCCGAGGCTGATGTCCGCTGAATCAAAGTTTCCTTGAGAATGGCGTACTGTTTCTCTTTCGGCGGGGATAGTAGGAGGTCCCTCACTTCTTGTGCCACCTCGGGTTGTAGAGAGGAGATGACATGCGCATACTTTGTTGATTCAGCTACGATGCCCCGTGTCGAGAACTGGGCCTCTACCTGAGCAAACCATATTTGGGGGTCACTCGTCCAGAAAGGTGGGATCTTAAGACCTACGACATGCAGGGATGGAGAAGGTTTAGCCGTTGAGGACGTACCAGCCTTGCTATCATCGTCGGATTTAGACATAATTATCAGTGTCACATACAAGCATAGGTTAATTCGTTGATATGAATTATATCTGGATATGATTACCAGTATAGCACCATAAGATATTATACACAAGTATCAATAAAAGTGTGTGATCATGCTGTTCCTGCTCGTGGAATCATGTCTGGGTCACCAATTTGTAGGGATTTCCTGGTTAAGAGTATGAATATAATTTAGGATTTCTGCAACAATCTTCAAAAATCAATTTCAATTATTCAATAAAATTATCAGAAGGTACCCTACGTTTTAATGTGTGACCCACGAACAAAAATTGCATGATCAAACACAAGAGTATATACTTGATTTAGGCAATTTATTATAAATTAAGTCACTTCTAAACCGGTGATTAATAAAACCCTTTAAATTACAATGTTACAGCGTTCAGTTTAGTTCAAGCGAAACAAATGCTCCACATGTGATAATGTGATAACGCTCATGGGATGAAAGTAGCGTTTTTACAGTCCGTCGATCCGTGCTGCGACGTGGTGCTGTCATACGATGAAAACACAAAAATGGCGGTGCTACGCTCACACGATGAAAACACACAAAATGTCGGTGCTACGCTCACACGATGTAAACACACAAAAATAGCGGTGCTCAGCTCACACGATGCAAACACATGGGTGCAGAAAACGCAACTGGTCGTTTAACTACCTGGTGAAATCTGAATAATTAGACAAACGACTAAAGTCACACCAAACGACCTGCTCACTGGCTCAGTAAAAAATGTCGGTTGATCTGGTCGACGCTATTAAAGTATTATATTTATAACATTATCTTTCTCATAGCTGGTTGTGTGTGTTCCGCGTTTTCACAATCTTGAGTTTCATTTCATCCGACCATACCATCAGTACATTGCGTTAAAGTAATACACGTACGTACGAGAGCCAGCAAAGAAAACAACGGGAAAAAAACATGGCCCCAAAAGGAATACTAATTCGGGCTCTGATTGGCTAAGAACTGTGATACCAATGAATATGTTAATTAAAAAAACTTATTGGTTAAGTAATTGAATATACACTACATATTCATCAAAACAAGGCAATAAACTGGCTCCCTGTCTAGGCAAGTTTCTGGGTTGATTGAAAGAAACATCCAAATGCTTGAATTTAACATGGTAAACAAAACTCTTAGCCAAGATGATATAACAACTATGATTAAATATCAAATAACAAATAATTATTTTTGTGACTGGTTACTACATCAACCCCCCCTTAGACCTGAAGTGGTATAAACCTCTGAGGGGCGACAAAACACTAGTACACATTTGGCAGTCAAAACTAACAAAACATATCGAAAAATAATTGAAACAGTAAGAACTATACTCTCAAAATTTCTGGCAGAGAACTTCTCGCAAAGAATGGTAAAGAATCTAACCATGAATATAAGACCTGTAAATGTGGCATAAACAATATACAATGACGTACTGCAATGGGTCAGTGAAAAAAAAATCTATATTAAAAAAAAAATGCATTTAACCACAACTAAATCTCTTCACGTACTTGAATTATAACAATAATAAAGTACTAGATAAGTTATATGCTAATTATACAATAAACCAATTTCAAAAGAAAATTTGGCAGAATCAACCTGTTGTACCTGAAAACAATGCATATGTGATTATGCATGGAAAAAAAAGGGAAAAAAGGTAACGGCAAATGCATTGAATATTAATAAAAATGAAAAAAAAATCTAAATCGCATGACTTGCACATAGCGTTTGGGCCAATGCACATGTCTTCCTGAACGAGTGACTCGGGGTTGCTCAGGAGGAAAGCTCGCGTGATGGAGAGGGTGGCGTGAGAACCGCTTCTGGAGTAGCAGAAGGGGTACTGGCAGGTGGTGAAAAGCTGTCATCCGCTACCGGTCCTAAGTGAGAGGAAGGTGGCTCGACGTACGCCACCTTGAGTCGGTCCACACTAATGTTCTCCTTCCTCCCTCCAATGGAAAGCGTGAAGAATTTATCCTTCTTCTTCTAAACTCGGAAAGGACCATTGTATGGCTGTTGTAGGGACTTCCTAACCGAGTCAACTCTCACAAAGACAAACGAGGCTTGAGTGAGACCTTTCGGCATCTGGGCCTTGACCAGCTGAGCTCTGGTACGGGATGGAGAGACATTGCGCATGTGTTGGCGTAACCTATCAACGTATCTGCCAGGGTCCAGAGTTGTGCATAAACACAGGATGATTACCATCAAATAACATGCTGGCGGCAGTCTCAAAGGCTCCTGTGATGGCTTCTTGACAGCACAGACCTATACAGACCAATAAAAACGTCTATGTTGGGGGGGGGGGGTGATATTGGGGGATGGCTGTTGGCAGGGGGGGTCGGATGATGGCGGTATCTGGGTTATTTATGAGGTTATTCGATACCAGGTGGCTTTTATGAATGGGCTATGAGTTTGTATGGGTGTGTATACATGGCAGGATGTTGTATTTATAGACTGGGCTACTATTGAGTGAAAAACGTACAGATTTTGGGTTTAAAAATGAGGTTTGTTAACGTTAATTAACGTAATTAATTTTCAAAGAAAAACATAACATTTTACCAAAAATTGTTTTTGATAGAAAACATCTCTAGACCCTCTGAAACAAGTTAAAATTGTTAACATTGGGAAAATCAGTTCATTTACCCATGTAATTAACGATTTTACAACCTACTACACGTGGTAGATGTGCTTGTCACGCCGCGTATAAATGAATCTCGGCTGACGCGCAGGGTCAAGCTGAGAAGATTGGCAAAGGGCCAAATTAATACTATTCAGTTCGACGGCGGCGGAATGATTTTGAAAGTGTGGGGGATCCAAACCAGCGAACCAGCGAGCGAAGCGAACTCATGGCGTGGGTCCACGGCCCGCTTTTGCATTCAGGAAGCTCTGTGCGAGCATTTGTGAGGTACGTAAACTTATATAGTGTAATTTTATTGAGTCCATTTGGAAAATAATCTCTTGATCTTAACCACAAAATTAGCTGTTGTTTTTTAAGAAGGACCAGAATGTCTCAACAATGAATATTGAATTGATAGTGTTACATGAGATACGTACGAAAAACATTTGATTAAAATCTATTGTGAATATTTGGGAATGGAATCAGGTGAGAGGTTGAAAATCTGTGCAGAAATATTGCCAAATAGTTTTAAATTGTTGAATTTATTGGATGGTAACAAAACCTATACTCAAGGATAAGAGCTCCTGCCAATTTTTGTAATTTTCCTTTTGTGGGGAGATTTAAAGTGTAAATTTTGAAGGATGATTCTAAATCTCAATGACCGCCCTAAACGTTTGCCTGCCTTAACCGTCCCCCAGACCCACCTCCAATTTTGAGAATTTTCACAAAATTTTGGAATAGTGTTGGAAATTTTTTGAACATATAATGAAATTTAAGCAAATCAAGAACTTTTCTAAAGTGGGGAGAAAGTGCCATCTTTCCCCTCCCCCTCCCCGCACCCCCGCTTCCGTTGCCGATGGCTTGACCACAATATCCGGTCGATGGAAGCTTATTTATGCGATCACCTCAAACATCCCACTGTTGCCACACATACTGAATTATTTGGAGCATGAAATATGGTAGCCAACATAAACTAGGGCCTATTTACGAAAGAGAGTCTGTTGGGACAATTTTGCCCAAGTTTGAGAGTTCACTTTTCCACCAGTCGTTATAGGCTTTTAGGTGAAAACACAGATTTCAGTTTTTACCATGCGAATTTCTTTTTTTAAAGAACAGAAAAACTATTAAAATCATTGTTACTGTTAAGCTAATTTTACCTTAATTATCAAAGGGATTAATGAACTTTACACACACACAGTCATCACACACACAATAACCCTCACGCACATTGATTTGTGGGGTATTCCTTTGTTCGTTCTATTATCCCTTTTCCTTATAATTTCTCCTGTGGGTACAAGATTTTCTATAGTTACCTTGTCAGGGGTCCAATTGTTCTATTGTGTTTTGGACCCCACAACGAATGGTGTGTACGTTCACACCCTCACGCACATTGATTTGTGGGGTATTCCTTTGTGTCGTTCTAATTATCCCTTTTCTATATAATTCTCCTGTGGGTACAAAGATTTTCTATAGTTACCTTTGTGGGGTCCAATTGTCTCTATTGTGTTTTGGACCCCATAACGAATGGTCAATGTGTACGTTCACACACACACACCTCCTCAACACTACATTGATTTAGTGGGGTATTCCTTTTGTTCGTTCTATTATCCCTTCCTTATAATTCTCCTGTAGGGCACAAAGATTTTCTTGAGATAGTTACTTGTGGGGTCCAATTGTTCCATTGTGTTTTGGACCCCAATAACGAATGATGTACACGTTCACACACACACAGACCGTTGTTGCATATCACTATGTGGACATTCCTTTGTTCTCTATGTACTTAAGCACACAGTAATTTCTTAAAATCGTTCCCCATTTCACACAGAAGAAAGCGTGTTTTTGAGCGGTTTTCGTCTCTATTTTTCCCTTTTAATAATATCCTTCGATTTAAGTCCAACGAACTCTGCCTAGACAAATCACTAATTTCAGAGATATGTACTTTTCCAAAGTCCAAAACACTGTGTGGACGTGTGTAAGTCCACAGTGCACAGAAAGTTCCCACACTATGTGGACATCCTTCTTCCGAAAGTCCACATAGTGTATGCTACGCCTGTGCCCCACACCACACACACA